>PVKM010043942.1:0-12379 GCA_004027735.1 Carollia perspicillata | reverse complement strand
ATTTCATTCTTCAGTGTTGTGTAGTTTTCTGCATACAGGTCTTTTATCTCCTTGGTTAGGTTTATTCCTAGGTATTTTATTTTTCTTTTTGCTATATCGAATGGGATTTTTTTCTTGATTTCTGCTTCTGCTGTTTCATTGTTGGTATATAAAAATGCCTTTGATTTCTGGATATTGACTTTGTATCCCGCTGTTTTGCCAAATTCATTTGTTAGTTTGAGCAGTTTTTGGGTAGAGTCTATAGGATTTTCCATGTACACTATCATATCATCTGCAAACAGTGACAGTTTTGTTTCCTCCTTTCCGCTTTGGATGCCTTTTATTTCCTTTTCTTGTCTGATTGCTGTGGCTAGAACTTCCAAAACTATATTGAATAGAAGTGGTGAAAGTGGACAACCTTGTCTTGTTCCTGATCTTCGTGGAAAAGCTTTTAGCTTTTGTCCATTGAGTATGATGTTGGCTGTAGGTTTCTCATATATGGCCTTTATTATGTTGAGGAATGCTCCCTTAATTCCCACTTTGCTGAGTGTTTTGATCATAAATGGGTGCTGTACTTTGTCAAATGCTTTTTCTGCATCTATTGATATGATCATGTGATTTTTGTCCTTGCTTTTGTTTATGCGATGTATTACATTTACTGATTTGCGAATGTTGAAACATCCTTGCATCCCTGGGATGAATCCCACTTGGTCATGGTGTATGATCTTTTTAATGTATTGCTAGATGCGGTTTGCCAATATTTTGTTGAGGATTTTAGCGTCTATGTTCATCAGCGATATTGGCCGGAAGTTTTCTTTCTTTGTTGTGTCTTTATCTGGTTTTGGGATTAGGATGATGCCGGCTTTATAGAAGGAGTTTGGGAGTCTTCCATCACTTTGAATTTTTTGGAATAGTCTGTGAAGGATCGGGGTTAGTTCTTGCTTAAATGCTTTGTAGAATTCTCCTGTGAACCCATCTGGTCCAGGGCTTTTGTGTGTCGGGAGTTTTTTGATCACTGCTTCAACCTACTCTGTCTTATCTTTCTCAGATCAATATCTATAAATCCTATAATAAGAAATTGTTTCTAGACCCTGCTCATTGTCTTGGTCCACTTGATCTTGATGCACTTTTTCAGTGGGCCAGAAGATGAAACTCTTCCAACCTCCTGCATTTGGGGCTGCAGCCTCCATCATCTGAGACTCTTGTGTAACTTAGTTTAACAATAGCTCTTGGCTACCTACTCACACTGTCACCTCATCTTCAGCCTATAGTTAACTGCAACCCCCAGGTTTTCTTTATAGATACTGCTGTGAGCAGCTATCACCTATTCTGTATACTCAGTTGGCTACAGTCTTGATCATAGACAGTGTTTCTGCAGTCACAGCTCCAAGGTCTTGCAGTGCCCTGGCCAGCAAGTCACCAGGGTCTGGGAACACAAGCTCATTTGAAGTGTCTCTGTGCATTCTGGATGCCCTCTCTCTTCTCTTAGGCTTCAGTACCCTCAACACTGTTGACCTCTTTGTAGCTGCAAAATTTTTTCCAGTGGAAAGGGGAAAGGAAGGGAGGCATTACTATACTATTATAAGGAAAGGTCTTAGACATTTTGAGGACAGGCCTTCTTTCACCTTTCAGGTGGTGTAGTAAATACTTCCAGGTAATGGGTTGATATACAACACAACTACACTGTAAGGAAAAAGTGACTACTATCATTTCCATTGCACAACCAGAACTAGGAATTGGAAGCTCTTGGAATTCAAACAATTTGTCCAAGGTCACCTAGAAAGAGACATAATTATGAGTGCAGTCCAGGTCTTCTGACTCTAAGTCTTGCATACACTCCACTACACCAAACTCATAGAAAAAAGATGTGTTTAGAAGGGAGCTACAAGGAGGTGGAGGAGTGGAAGGATGGTAAGAAAAAGATTCATAACTCTGCACACACTGAGGACCTGTGGCTCAGATAACTCTGAGTTGAGTAGACTATAAACCTGAAAAGCCTTTTTCCTTGTCCTCCACAGTGTGGGCAACAAGGGTGACAGCATGCGAATAAACATTCCAAACATCTACTCTGAGAGTGTGTTCACCCATCACTACTATGGCCATTTTTGTGTTCCGTGGTGTTCATCAGAGTACCTAGGACATGTCAACAATGAAGGACTCAAGTATGTGCATAAGGGTTGGCTGAACTGGCTGAACATAAAACCCTATGCGATTGTTTCACTTCTTGCCCCAAATTCCAGAATACTCTCCACTGCTTCATATCTACTGTGCCTATCAATTTAGGGTCCTTGGGCTACTTATATCCATCTAACCTAATCTGTCACCATTCTGTGGCATTGTTTCTCTTCCCAGGCCACCTGTTCTCCTCAAATAATGTTCACATAAAAGTATTAGTTCGTTGTATACAAGATGCAAGCACAGTGTATGATACACTGGCCTGTTTGTAGTTCTCTCATCAGTCTAAGATGCTTGTCCATGTTCCACGTCCTTTAATAACCACTCCTCCAAGGAAACCTTACCTCCTTCATCTGGTCAATTCCATACTGTAGTCCCCAGAATTCTTTGGACAATAAATCACAAGAATCAGTCCCTGCCTTTGCTATGTGAATTCCTCTGTGGGTATAGATAGGACCCTTGGTCATATTAGTGCAAGAGTCTAGTCCTGTGTCTTCTACTTCTTGCTCCCTGCCCCACATGACTGGGTAAAAGAAAAAACGTTTACATATTTATTCAACATATGCCTATTAAATACAGACTATGTTCTCAGCACAGACCTAGACATAGGTAATATCTGGCCATGAGCAAGACAGGCAGAGTCCCTGCTGTCACTGAGTTTATATTCTAGACTGAGGATACAGGTGATACTAAGTGGAAAACTTAATAAATAATGTAATTTCAAATAGTAATAAGTGCTCTGATAATACAATGAGGGTATGATGATAATGACTAAAGAGAATTCTTTTGATTGGGGATCTCATGAAGACACATGTGAGGAGGTGACATTTGAACTGAGATATAGCAGAGGATTCCAGGCAGTGGGTTCACCATGAAAGTTGAGTGGCTGAGTGGATGAGTGGTTGAGTGTCTGGGTGTGGTTAGGTGACTAGGTGGTTGGGTGATGGGGTGAATGAGTGGGAAGGTGGCTGGAATATAGGGTAGTTGGGTGTCAGAACAGTTAGGTGGCTGGGTGGTTAGGTGGTTGGGTGACTAAGTGGCTGGGCAGCTGGGTATCTGGTTGGTTGGGTGGCTGTGGGGCTGGGTGGTAAGGTGATCAGGTGGTCAGATGATTAATGCCTAGTGTGCTGGCAAGTTGGTTGATTTAATGGATGTTAACACCCAGTCCTAAGGTGACAGGCCTCCTTGTCAAAAAGTTCTTGTTAATTAATCTAATTCTATCACTTTGCTCTCTTGCAATTCCCTATGTTGGGAAAATTGGTGAGTTTGTCTTTGCCTTTTCTATCTCCAAGTCTGTTTCTAGACCAAAATTTAGTGGATGGGGACAAAACATGGCCACTGGGTCTCCCAGAAATAGCTTTAGAGCACCATCAGACTAGGCCCTCCCACAGGAGTCTTAGCTAATCCTTAAGAAGAGGAGAAACCCAGGACTCCACTGGTCTCAGGCTGAGAATAATTCTAGGGTAACTCAAGTCCAAGTAGAGTGGCTCTGGTCTTCCATTCTTTTGCCTTACCAGTAGTACTGACCTCTGTTTTCTCCTCTCAGTGGTTCTGGAGCTCCTGTATTCTCCACTCATCAAGGCAATGGACTTCCTTCTCTCCTTTTTATGGTCAGAGAAACAGGCATGTTGTCTGTGGATCAACCTAATTTCTCCCTCAGCTCTGTCCCATTGACATCCACAGAGTTTTCTGCCAAGTAAGAGAAGACTTTGACCTATAATCATTTTGACCTTCAAGGACATTTTCTGTGATGCCAGGGAGAAAGAATACAAACCAACACTTCGTGCTGCTAGAAAAAGCAGTCATGGAAGCAAGGCTCATCATTAAGTTACCTTGTAAGCATCACTGCATCACTACTTCCAGGATGATGGGAGTGGATCCTAAAGATACAAGAAGATCCAGGCAAAGGCAGGATATGCTGGGGCTTTCCTATGAGCCAATATGATAAGGTTCCCTACTGATTAATCATCATTATGCTCATTCATCCTGGCTCCTGAGGCCATCTGGGACTGGTAATTATCTGGCTTGTCTATGGCCAGCCTGGAGCTGCCTTGCATATGATGAAGGGTTCCCAAGAGTGATTCTCTCATCCACTTCAGGGCCAAAAATTGCATTTTAGGAATGAGGACAGAAATTACAGATCCTTTCTTATGACTGCAGTGAAAATGAAACTCCCTGAAGCAGGCAAAAATGGAGGCTAGGCCTGGAGAAGCCTGACAAGGAAAGCAAAAGGGAGTGAGCCCAGGCTGTGGCACTTCCAACAAACACCCCTCCAACACATCTCTGGAGGCTGTACAAGGAGTTGCACTGTGGTAGACAGGGCCTAAGAATCCAATCTGGGGGAGTGAGCATTGGGTCACAAGAAAGCAGAGCAATGAATGGAAATAATCCAACTTGATCCAAACTTGGTTAAGTGGTATAGATAAGTACAATATAAAAGGAGACAAGGAGTATGGGAGGGATGAAGGCCAGAGAGAAGCCTCAGAGAGAAGAGGAAAGGAGAGGGGAGGGAGAGAACTGAAGAGAAGAAGATGGAAAGAAGAAAGAGAGAAGAGGAAAAGGAGGGAGAGGGAATGGAAGAAATCAAGATCCCTCCCTGTTCTAACCTGCAATAAAGGACTGAGGGACAGTGAGAGCCATGCAGTGCCATCTGGGGGCCTCCATCCTGGGTGGGGGGCCCTAGGCTGGGAGAAAGGGTGAGAAAATGGGCTTATAGAACCTGTAGC
This sequence comes from Carollia perspicillata, assembly GCA_004027735.1. Classification (NCBI taxonomy): domain Eukaryota; kingdom Metazoa; phylum Chordata; class Mammalia; order Chiroptera; family Phyllostomidae; genus Carollia; species Carollia perspicillata. The sequence goes on along the minus strand of PVKM010043942.1, from coordinate 7,499 downwards.
TCCAGGGTGACCCTATTCCTGTGTCTCATAATCCAGCTGTTCCATGTTTGGCCAAACCCCATGTTTGAAGGAGGACACCCCCATGATGCCAGGGAAAGAAGAACTCAGCCCTGTCCTGGGTGAAGTTCTACAATAGAAACTTTCTCCATTCCTCTAAGGACAACCAGCCTCTGACCATGGGGACAGCGACAGTGAGGAGCAGTGGCCGCCATAGCTGCACTGGGGAGGTGGCATATATCCTACATGTGGACAGACAAACCTCATGAATGGCTGTGGGTCAAGTTCAAGGTGAGTCACCCCCTTGGGATAGGAGGAGGATTACAGGAGACTAAGGTGCTGCTCTGAGATCTGGTCTCCAGAGGTCAGCAGTTCTCCAGGCGGCACTCATCCCCCGGCTTCCCCTGATGCAGGCCAACGCACAGGGCCCTGCCATGTCCACATGCCCTGACACTGCCCCCCCCCACTCCACACATAGAACACATCTGGAGCCAGGGGAAAGAGGCAGAACATGGCTGCAGGAGGCAGAGGAGGGGAAGAGCCATGAACCACCTCTGCTACTCACCCCCCTTGAGATCTGAGCCAGACCCTTACCCTCTGGGGACTAGATGACCTCTAAGGCATTATGGCCCTGGGATTCCAGAGGCTTGAGCTGTATGGGAGTTGTCTCAGAGCCAGGATGCAGAATGAGAGCCCAGGTCCTAGGGGACAGTGACAGTGTCTCCCTTGGCCTCCTTGGGAATCACTGTCCATACTCCCCTCCTGAGCCCTGGGCTCACCTCTACCTAGAGCTGTTCTTGCCTCCTCTGCTGAGTGCTATCCCCTCTCCCAAGCCCAGTGAAGGGAGCCTCCTGACCTGAGATGCCAGACAAAGCTGCACTCCTAGAGGTCATCCAGTTCTCCTAATATAAGGAGGTCTGCGCCTTGCAGAACAGGGGTCTCCACCCTGTGCTCCTCACCCTAACATCCAGAGAGGGAGATTGTGGGCTCCACTGATACAAGGCACCTTTGAGAGTGGCAGGGTCCAGAAACAGAGACCCCAGATGGAGATCAGGGTGTGGAATAAGTAGGAATAGGATGGACATATTCCTCAGAGGTCTGGATATTGGGTAGTGGAGCCTAATGGGATTGTGGGGAGGGATCGCTAAAGGAGGAGGAGCCAGGAGCTCTAGGTATTCCAGCTGACCTCCACCCTGGGAGTGTCTCTAGCTCCTGTGCCCTGTCCTCTGCTCACCCTGCATCCTGGGCCCCTGGCCTCACTGTGAGGAATGTAGTGAAGCTTCTCTGTGAGGCCCAGAGGAGCTCCCCTCCCATCCTGTGATCATTCTAGCTCCCACCTTGATGGGGAGATCCTGGGGAACTGCTCAGGCCCCCATGGTAGAGCTACCTCCTTCTTCTTTCTGGTGACATCAGAGCAGGATGCTGGTAACTATACCTGTGAGGCTGAGAACAGTGTCTCCAGAGAGACAAGCCAGCATGAGACACACTCCCTGGATTATACACCTCATCCCACACCAGTCTCTGAGCCCCACATGCTGGCCAGGGTCAGATCTTACCACTTACAATGTTGGACCTATAGCAGACACTGCATTCCTGAGCATGAACCATGCTTAGAGTATCTGTCCATTGAACCCAGTGGTGTAGGGATGGAAACAATAAGATTCAAGGAGAATGAGGAGCACAATGGGGAAAGGGTGCATGGTCCTCCATGGTATTATTCTTTCATGCTGGCATCCTCTGTAGATGAGAATCTCTAATTCTCATCTATAAGACTTGTTCAAGGAAGGGCATGTGGTTACACCTAATGCCAGCCATTCTACCTCATTTATGCCTGTTTAGAGTGCATTTCTGAATTTCATCCTCAACATTCGTGGTTACGCCTGCTCATCCCCCAGGACTCCGTGTCTTGTCCTTCCTGACCAGCAGCAACTGGCTGGTTCTTTGGCTGCCTGCAAGTCTGCTTGGTATGTTGGTTACTGCTGCTACACTGCTGGGTTATTTCAGATCCTGGAGAAAAACTTGTTAGTAATTCTTTCAGACTTTCTTAGTTGATGAGTCCCTATGACAGGCACTGACCAGCCTTTGGAAAACCAGAGCCTGTCAGAACCAGTGCTTTTTTCTCCAGGGTGTTGCAGGGAGGAGGAACTTCTTGTTACATGTCATACAACAGGGCCCATAGAGGGACACTTAGCAGCTTCTGAAACACACATACACACAGTTACCCAGAGATGCACACAAAGTACTGCACACTAGGGAATGAATAGAAGAATACACAGGACAAAATTTTAGACCAGGCCTCCAATTTTCTCTCATTAAACTCAGAGAGCTCTGGTCTGCTTTGTAGAGGAGAAAGAAGAAATGAGAACTCCACTGTGTGTGTGCATACTCATGGACACACATCTAGCGTTGTGCACTAGGTGAGTGTGTGTTCAGTGAATGTTGAAACATGGTGGAGAGGACTGAGCAGTGGCCTGGTCCCAATACTGCCATTTACTAATTCTGTGACCTTGGGCCAATCTAGTTTCAGCAGATGACAGGGCAGTTTCCCTAGGCATCCCTTTCTCTTATTACTCATTCTCTAATTCCTCCAATCAGAATCATTAAAAAAAATGGTTACAATTCAAATATAGAGGATTCTTTAGAGAAAAAGAGGGTAAACAGATAAATGGCATTTCTGGTAATCTACTGATTTTTATATTCTAAACTGTTTTCTTCTTTCTTTTTTGGACATGATAATTAAACATCAAAGTTGGTTTTTAAGGCAATTACCTTGGGTGGGCATATATTTGTTACAACTGCAACCCTTGTTTGCTTCCAGCCATATTTAAGGAAATAGCTACCAATGCCAAAGCTATTTGGTGCAGTTTATTTCTAGGCTTCAAATCCATCTATAGAGTTTCAAATTTACCCCACTTCCTCCTCTCCAGGGGCAACATTCTTATTTTCCACTTATCAAGGACAAAAATAATTGCTCTCATAGATCTCAGACCTAGATTTACTGATTCAAAATTGCAGTTCCCTCTATTAAGGAATTTATGCAGAGTTCTCCAGAAGCTAGGCCAGGCTACTCTCCAGGCCAGTCATGCAATCAAACTATTCCTTCCTGACCATTAGCCAGGATATCTGAAACTGTCTCTCCCTGGCCCTAGGCCAGTCCCCCACCTCACCAGGCACTCCAGTAGGGCTTGAGCCAGCTTCCAACTTCCTCTCCCCTTCTTAATTTAGCACTGTTTAACTATTCAATCTCCCATTTTTGCTTCCCTTTCCCCTAGTCTTGAGTATATATTCCATGAAGGCTAGACTTACTTTAAGGTATACCTATGTGGTAACAAAAAGGTGAGGCAGGTCCAGACTTAGATGGGAAGGCAGTCAGAGTTGGGACCATGAACTGAAGATCTATGAATTCTACCATCCCTGCATCTATAATAAGGCCTCTTTCCAATGGCCAATCTTGTCTGGTATTTCTGTCCACTCATCCCCTGGGTCAGAGCATTAAAGGTAAAGCAACACAGCACAGTCAGCTCCTTCCCAACCTCATACAAGATGGTGGAGAAGCAGCTATTGGTGAAAGACCCTGAAGAGGAAGATTTCTTTCATGGGTAGTAAACAACATCCCTCTTCATGTGGAGATTCTGCCTACTTACCCATCCCTACCCCACCCCACCCTTACATGAAGTACATGGGCTCCATTTTATGTAGAAACTGGTCTCTCATGAAAATAAGATTCCTAATGATAGTCCTCTTATCTCAAAATCTCAGGGACACAAAGCCTTCTTTAGAATATTGTTCAGAAAACTACCCTCAGGCCCAGTTCCACAGCTACACAAGAAAAATGGTCAGATCAACAGCTTCATTTTCTACACATAGCTCTGGAAGACCCTTAACCATTTCCAGATGGCACATTCATTCCTCAACAACAACAACAACAAAAAAAAAAAAACCATGATACCACTGAAAAGATTTAACAGGTTGTATATCTGAAGACAATTTTTAAAACATTTTGACCAATGATGATATCACTAGAACTAGAATGTCGTTATGCAAGGAGTCCACTTCAGAGTAGCATTTACAAGGGTTATAGCTCAATAGTAGAGCATTTGACTACAGAGTAGCACTTACCTAGATATAGAAGTTCTGGTTTCTTTGTTTAAAAGGGTTCATTTTACCAACAGCTGTTACACCTCCCATAAAACAGACTCCCATAAAATTCACAGAGCTCTTTATTGAATGAAGACTCAGAAACATAACCCTGACAGATGATCATTAGAGATCTTTAATAATCAGGGCCTCTCTGAGTCTCCATAAATGTCCTCTTGACATGTCAGGAGGAGCTATTAGCACAAATCCTACACATTTAAAGTTAATAGAGATTTCTTGGGCACTAGGAATGAACCAAGAATTCTAAAATTCACATGTGACCCAATTTCTATCTCAGGAGCTAATGTTTAAAGTTCTGAAAGCATCTACAGGGGCAGCATGCTAGTGGAGAAAAAGCATATCAACTTGCATTACAATTCTGTCCCCACCACATACTGTTTGACTTTGGAGAATTCACTTCTACAAGCCTCAGTCACCTCATCTATAAAATGGAGATAATAGTACAAACTTTTGCAAAATGATTGTTAAGAATAACAGACACAAAAGAAGTCAAAAAAGAGATTTTTAAGGCAGCCAGCCATGTGCTGGTCACTGGGTTAGGAATTTTGCATGAATTTGAACATTCCAACCCAGTGTCTAGCACATAATGTGTAGTCAAAGTTATTAGCTTTTCCTCCTTCTGAGAAGCAGCCTGACTGATGGGTCTGGACCCTTTCCATACAAGGGTATACACCATCATTTCTGACCCTCTTTCTTCCCATTTGTGATTCCCATAAAGCCATCCTACCCTCTAGGGTATTTTTCAAAGGAAACATCTCTTAAAAATTACCCATGTCCAGACCTGTGAATTAACCCTCATAAACAAACCATCCTTAGCTCTCCAGCAGCCTCCATTGACACTTTCCTCTGTTAGCTTGTTTGTTTCCACTGTCCAGCCTACTCTCTGAAGGTACTCAGTGAATTATGCCTTTGTATTTCCTAGGGGCCATTTTACCCCTGAATCTGCCCCTAGCCCCAGATGGGGAGCAGCACCCATTGTATGCCAATGGTAAGGACTTGCAACAGGACCATGACCTGCCTGTGAAAGCAGGAAATGATCTCTTAAAGGGAGGAAGGTGAAGTAAACCCTGTAGCCAGAGTTTTAGGAATCACTCATCTGAGGAAGGAAGAGTGTGGCTCTTGAGAAGTGGGTACTGTGGATTGGAAGAGGAAAGCAGGAAGGGAACTAAGACTAAGACTAAGGTTTGGCAAACTATGGCCATGGGCCAAACCTGCCAACATGCATTTTTGTAAAGAAAGTTGTTTATGTTTTGTGTCTGTCTGGTTTCACACTACAGAGCCAGGTGGTTGCAACAGAGACTATGACCCACAAAGCCTAAAATATTTACTATCTCTTTTACAGAAAAAGTCTGCCAACCTCTAGTTTAAACAGTATGGGGCTGGGGTAGCTTCTAGAATCTGCTACAAGGGCCAGGCCCCTTCTACCAAGATGGATATCCCAAATTTATGACCACCTCCCACTGCCATAACTGAGCCCCTGACTGGCTTCCCTCTATAAGTACCTTTGGGACACTTACCTATATCTTGAGGTGGGATAGTCAGGCAGGTCCTATTTCAGCCTCATTCCTTCTTTCAGTTTATTACCAGAATGAAAAAGATGAAGGTATCATTTAGTCTATGGTGTGCAAAACCCCAAAAAAGAGTGAAGGTGAGTGATCGTGGGCCAACATGAACTTGACATGTTTGTTCATGTAAAAAAGGAAGTTTGGGGCTTAGGGTGAGGTGTTCCTACCACTAACACTATTATTATCATTTACCATGACCATAATTACCATTATCACTACCACCACTACTTTAACCACTACCATCTCCTCCTTCACCACCATCATCTCCTTCTTCACCATCACCACCATAAACTCTACTGTGATCACCATAGTAATTTGGTGATCATAAACTCAACATCATCTCCATCACCACTGTTACCATCCTAACAAAGGAATTTTTGCCCTTTTCTTGAGCACTGCGGAGAAACAAAGAAAATAATGATGCAGTCTGTCTTTACCCTAGAGTCTAAGTTGAAACAGGACATTCTCAACTATAAGAGGAAGTCAAGAAGACCACAGGCTCCAGCCAAGCCACTACAGTTATAGTGGTAGGACATGGACTGGCTAGCCCTCTCTCCATTAGAGAAAAGGAAGATTGTGGGTTTCTGAGTTAGTCAGAACTGAGTTCAGAACCTGACTCTATGTACTAACTGTGTGACTGGGCAAGTTATTTAACCTCCCTGAACCTAATCCATAAAGTGGAGATAATGCTTACTTTGTGAGGCTATTATAAATTAATAGGAATAGAACCTGAGTTCTAAAAACCTTAAAGATTAGCTGGCACATAGTAAGTGTTCAGAAACAGGGAGATTTTTTTATGTCTCACCTGCTCTGAGATTTCCATTCTTAGTCTGAAAATGGGTCTGAATCAGCCTAGGGATTCTGTTCCCTTTCATAAGGGACACTAGAGAAAGTGAACAACCTAGGAATCTCTTGACTCAGGGGTAGTTCCCCCAGGACACAACTTGCTACTTTCCAAAGTATTGCAAGGGCATATTGGAAAGGACAGATGGACACAGGTCCTTCCTGAGAAGAGTTACAATGAAGAGGGGAAAGAAGAAACCAACTTCAGAATATATAATTTTCATTGGCAAAATAAGGAAATGTGACTGTTTTACTCCTATCAGGACAGCAAAGGTGAAGGCATGATTTTGGGTGGGGGCAATCTGCTCCCAACTCACACTCTCAGCTGCTTTCTCTGGTGTGTAGATGAAAAGATCTGAAATACAGAGTAAGGAGAGTCACTGTGTTCCAAGACACATAGGAAAGGGGACACTGGATCTTTTATCCCTGAGAGAATTTCCACATTTGCAAAGATTCAGTACTTGCATACAGCCCCGTTTCTTACAAAAGTGCTGTAGAGTTAATAACTTTGCCAATCTTCAGTGTTCTCATACCTACATGAGAGAAATCAATCATCTCTAGTTTGCAAGACTGATGTGAGATTAATATGATAAATATAATCCTCACACTTAAAAGACTGCATGGTACACAGTAAATATTTAATGTAGTTATTTTTCAAGTATCTTTGACAAGTTCATCACTTTCAAGTTTCACTATAATCCTTGTGAAGTAGTCACTATTATCATCACCAACCCTTTTAAGTTAAGGAAACTGCAACTCAGAGGCCATGTGACTGGTTTCAGGTCACACAACTGCTGTGTGGTTGAACTGGCTATACATCTGGGTCTTCTGACTCCCAGGCCTGATGCAGATCCTGGCCTGCAGGATCCGTGTATGTTGTGGCTGCTAGTGAACAAATACACACAGACAACAGAAGTCCTGTGGAGAAAAAGTGAC
>PVKM010043941.1:0-12386 GCA_004027735.1 Carollia perspicillata | reverse complement strand
TGTCAAAATTTCCCCCCTGATTTTGTTTTTTTTTCTGTTTGATTTTAGGACGAATAACCTTTACAGAACCAAATATTCAGAGTGTGCCAAGAGATTTTGAGATCCAAATGCCAACACTGGTAGGAGAAAGCCCACCTTCGCAAGCCCAAGGCAGAGGCCTACTTCCCATGGGCAGGTAGGCATTATTTCTTTGTACTTACGTTAAAATACTTCTGTGAGCACAGATGGCTCAAAAATAGCCTATTTGACAAAATAATGAAAATAGTTTCATTTTTCTAGACATGTTTCTACTCTAGCAATTATTTCTACTCTAGCAATTGTTTCTACTCTAGCAATTAGTTTCAAACCCTGAGTTTGTCTATAAAGAAGCTAGTTGGTGGTGAAAGGGTGAAAACCTGAGCCACTCATTAAATCAATCATCACACACTTATTTAAGTCAAATACTAAAGGGAAGGGCTTAAAGATGTCAGGGACATCCCCCTCCTGCCTTCCTGACATACACATATAATGACATACAAAGGAAAGAAAATGCACATATAATTTATATTAGGTTTGGTCAAAGAGATTTGTTGAGCTAAATGCCAGTGAATTATCTCAGAAGCAGTTCGTGGGAAAGGCTTTTACAGAAATGCAATGGCAGGGGGAGAATAGGATGTGAGAGGTGGGGGGTGGGAAGGGCAGGGGTGAGTAATGGGGAAAAAATGGAGACAACTGGAATTGAACAATAATAAACAATAGCTAGCACGTATTAAGCATTAAAAAAAAGAAATGTTTTACTTCCTATTTAATTGAATGTTTTCTAAAAAATGTATAGAATCTTTGTTAAGCTTTAAAGTGAGTTTCAAATAATAAGGTTTTTAAGTTTCTTAGATGGAAGTACTAAGTTTACTGAAAAATCAGGCCTTTCTCACATATTTGAGATTGCTCCATGTCCTGCTGATGATGTTGTTTGCATGACAGAGAAGGAACTAAAAAGGGCTGTGGCCTGACCCCTGGGCACCAGGCGCAGATGGAGGAGAGAACCCCGCACAGAGGAGGGCCGTTTTCGGTCAGCATGCGGCACGCCTTCGTGCCTTTCCCAGGTAGGATGCTGACGGTTTCTGAGCTTCTCACTGGTGTGGGAATATTTTTCAAAGCACTGATAAAGCCTGCATTATGAATAAGACTCAAAAGTGAGCATTGGCCCCTCCACCCTTCCTCTCTTCTGTGTAGCCTGCTGTTTCCCTTTGTGGTTCCCAATTTGTAACAGTCATCATTGTCTTCATGATGTGTTCTGTGGGCAACTTCTGTGGTGTGTGCTCATTGGCAATGGTCTGCTGAAGCCACGTTTTCCAAGGTGATTATAAACCTTTTGGAAAACCCAATGGATATTTTTAGGTCCTCGTCCTCTTTGACTTCTGTACAGCATTTGTCTTTGTTAACCAATCTTTACTTTCCTCAATTTCTCTCCTCCCTTCACTGATAAGGGCACACTGTCTTTTTGTTTTGTTTTGTTTTTTTGTCTTCGAAACATTTGGAAGTCATGATCTAATTCCCAAATAATCCCAACCGTTAGTACATGTTTGTTCTTTTGTGTTGGCAGGTCTGGGTGAGTGCAGTTAACTACCTGAATTTATTTGAGTTATGTCAGAAACATATATTCTAAGGGGGGAATTTGGGCCTCTGACAGCATAACCTGCTTGGCAAATTTCAGTTTTGCTTTTCAAGCATGAACTATCAGCATTTTATTATTGTAACCATGTGTAAGGATTCAGTTCTGTGGCATTAAGTCCATTTGCTTTGTTGTGCCTCCGTTACCACACTCATCTCCAGAGCTTTTCTGTCTTCCCCTACTGCGACTCTGTACCCATCAAATGCTGACTCTCCCTCCCCTGCTCCCCAGACCCGGGTAGCCCCAGCTCCACTCTCTGTCTCTGTGAATCTGACCACGCGAGTACCTCATGGAAGTGGAGTCAGGCCGTGTCTGTCCTGCGTGCCTGGCTTACTCCACTCAGCATGATGTTGGCAAGGTTCAACCATGTTGCAGCAGGTGTTGGAATTTCCTTTCTTTTTAAGGCTGAATAATATTTCATTGTATGTATTTATCTGTTCATCAATTTATTCCTACCAAAATAATAAAATTGTTTAATGCAGCAATATTTTATGTTGCTTCAGGTTAAAAATTTAAAATTAATTTAAATTAAATGTAAATGAGTTAAGTCTGGAAATTTCTGCCACTTAAGTGTAATGTTTAGTTTATTTATCTCTAAAGTTATTATTGAAATGTGGTTTGCTTATAGTCTGCTATCTTGTTATTTGTGTTTTATTTGTTCTGGTTTTTATTCTTTTTTAAAACTTTAAAAGACTGTTTTATTTTCTCTATGCTCATTAACTATGTGTCATAGATACTTTAGAGTTTATAATATGCATCAGAGTCTATCTTCAAATAATTGTATACCACTTCATCTATAATGTAAAGAGTTTTTTCATTTCCCTTGTCCTTTAGTTGATTTAATCTTAATGGCTGTTATGAACTCTGCTGTACAATTACCTTAAGCAGTCTTATCTTACAAAGAAATCAAGAAACAAAGAAGTGTTCCTGTCTGTCCACTTTTTATCTTTTCTAGCACTTTTGTTTCTTGGAGTAGATTCAAGTTTTCATCTATTATCATTTTCTTCACCCAAAACACTTCCTTTAATATTTCTTCTAATGAAGTTCTGCTGACAGTGATTTTCCTGGGCATTTCTATATCCCTACATTTTATTTCATCTCACTTTCAAAAGATATTGTTACATGGCATAGATTTATAGGTTGACCAAAGTCCTTCTCTTTCAACTCTTTTTAGTTTAATTAAATACTGTTGAATTTTATTGTTGTTCAAGTACCGTTTTCCGCCCTTCCCCCCATCCCTCCCCACCACCCAGCCCTCCCCTCCTCCCTCCCCTGTTTCCATCCACCTTGTTTTTGTCCATATGTCCTTTCAAGTCTTTAAGAATATGTTTCTATTAGCTTCTGGTCTGCATTCTTTCTGTTGAGAAGTACACCACCATTTTCTCTTGCCATTTCTCCAAGCACAAGGGACTGTTTCCTGGACGCTTTGATTTTTTTATTTTTATTCAGTTTCAACAATTTGATGCGGGTGTGAATTTCTGGGTGCTTTTTCATGGTTTGCTTCTGGGATTTTTGAATTTGCTGACTATCTTGAGTTTGCGTAGTTTTTTTTTTTCTAATCTATGTGCTCGTATTTTATCAAATTTGGAGCATTTTCAACCATTATTTCTCACAATGTTTTTGTCCCTATCTCTCTTTCTTCCTATTACTCCAAATATATCCCTACGTAGGTAACACCACTTGGTACTGTCCCACACGTCACTGAAGCTTTTTCCTTTTCTTTTTTATTCCTTTTTCCCGGTGTTTTCCACTCAATGCTGCAATGGATATTTTCTGTTGACTGTTTCGATGTTCACAGATCTTTTCGCCTTCAGTGTCTCATTGCTGTCTCATCCTTTTAGTGAATTTTACATTTCAGACATTGTACTTTTAGTTTTAGAATTTTCATTTGATTTTTTTGTGTGTTTAATTACTTAGTGGCAATCTACTGTTTGTTACATCATTATCTTCCTATTTCTTTAAATTCCTGAACATATCTATGTTAGCTATTTAAAATTTCATCATCTCTAATTCCCGGGCCATTTTTCTGTTGATTGAATATTCTCCTGGTCAAAGTTACATTTTCCTGGTTCTGCACATCACCAGTATTTTTTTTTTTATTGAGTGCTTGATATAATGGTGGTCATACCGCTGACTCCATGGATTTTGTAGTTTTCATTAAAAACATTTTCTTCTGGCAGACAATTAATTTACTTTCACATGGGCTTGATAACTTGAGACTTCTAAAGCTCTGTTAGCAAATGTTCACAGCGGCCTGTGCCAGGGTCAGGGTAGCTTTGACTGTAAGGCCTGGCCTCGCTGTGGTCTTGATGTTCAGGTTGGTCAGCGAGGCCTCTCCACTCAGTTTGATCAGAACTTGGACATTTCTCAGCCTTTGAGAGTATGTTGTTCAGGTAGTTGTTCAGCTGACAGCTATGCTTTGGTGGTTTTTTCTTTGGTGATAGTTATTTCTTTAGTATTTGTTTTTTTTTTTTTTTTTTTGTCTGTTCCTTGCACAGCCTAATATTTGGTGCAAAATCCAGAGAGATTACTGTGCATAGTTGTGGTGCTGCCTTTACATACAGTTTCTTTCTGTCCCAGTTTTCACACATTCTAGCTGCCTCAGTGGGCCCGAGCTCCAGTTTCTGCCTCCTCAGCTCAGGCAGACCACGGTGCTTCGTTTCCTCTCTCCGTCCTGCAGTGCGTCCTGGAAAGTGCCTCCGTTCAGAAACATGAGACAGTTGGGTGCCTCGCCCCATCTTCCCTATCCCCCTCCTTCTCGAGAGTTACAGTCCTGAATTGCTTGTTGTCCAACACCTCAACACAGTTATTTCCTGTATTTCGTCCAGGAAGGCCATTAAAGTTGTGGTCATCAGTTTTATTTCATTTTTTTCCGGGTTATGTCTTTTACGATATCACATCTGCTCATCTTTCATTTACTCATTTATTTTTTATTGAATTTATTGGGGTGACATTGGTCCACAAAGCCATACAGGTTTCAAGCGTACCCCTCAATAAAATGTATCTGCACACTGCATTGTGTGCCCATTCCCCGCCCCCTCCCCTGCCCACCCCCACGTAGACCCCACCCCCTTTCCCCCTGGCTATCACCACACTGTCGTCTGTGTGCTGTGTGCTTGTGTTTTTGGCTAATTCCTTCACCTACTTTCACCCTGTACCCGATACCTCCTCCCCTCTCTGCTCTGACAGCTGTCGGTCTGTTCCATGTATCTGTGCCTTTGTTTCTATTTTGTTTGTCAGTTCATTTTGTTCATTATATTCCATGTATGAGTGAGGTCATATGAGCTTATAGTATTTGTCTTTTAGTGGTCGTTTGTTTTAAATTAGTATTTACATATTTTGAATGGGTTATTTATTCACATAGTTCACAAATCAAAATATCTAAAAGGTACATGTTGATAAGCTTTGCTTTATTCCCTGTCCTAGCTGTGCTCTTATCTGTAACTTTTATAGATAACTGTGTTTATGAGTTTCTTATATATATTTTCAGTATTTTTATGTGGATATAAGCAAATATGAATATGTAATATTTTCTTCTCCTATTCTTACAGAAAGAATACCCATTACACATTCCATATACCCTGTTATATGCCTTATCTTTTCATTTAATATTTTTATATTCGAGTTTTGTGATTGTCAGTAAAGAAATTTATACATAAACCAGTTTAATCTGTGTGCAGGTAATCTGTATAGAAACTGTGGACTTGTTTGCTGAGTCACAGAGTAAAAGCCTGTGCAGTTTTGATAGGTATTGTCAAATTGCTATCTAATGGGGGACAGTTCCCATCTACTTCCTAATAACAGTGGATGTGTATTTCTTTCTCAGTCTGGTCACAGAGTATGCTCTCCAACTTCTGGATTTTTGCAATATAAGTCAAAGAAAATTGTTTTGTTGCTGCAGACTTAATTTGCATTTCTGTTTTTATAAATGAAGTTGAGCATTCTTTAATATGTTTAAGTTTCTTTTGTTCTTTTTTAAATTACATTTTATCGATTATTCTATCACAGTTGTCCTGAGTTTTCTCCTCTTGTTCCCCTCCACCCAGGCCCCTCCACTCCCTCAGACAATCTCCTTATCCTTGTTTGTGTCCACAGGTCATGGGTATAATTTCTTTGGCTGCTCCATTTCCTACACTGTACTTTACATCCCCGTGGCTATTTTTTCACTACCTATTTGTACTTCTTAATCCCCTTCACCTCTCACCCACATGCCCCTCCCATCTCTTCATCTTTAACGCTTGGTGTTTTAATTATGATGTGTCTTGGTGTGGGCCTCTTTGCATCTGTCTTGTTAGGGACTCTCTGTGCTTCCTGGACTTGCATGTCTATTTCCTTCACCAAATTGAGGAAGTTTTCTTTCATTATTTTTTCAAATAGATTTCCAATTTCTTGCTCTTTTTCTCCTCCTTCTGCCACCTCTATGATGGAAGTTGTGCAGCATGAGCCAAGACCAGCCATTCATATGGAAAAGCAGCTTGGGTGGTCCCATAAGTTGGATGGGGCAGAGTCTCTGGGGATCTCCAAGGTTGGTCAGGCAGTGTTAGCCAGGTTGATGGAGTCTTAGATATGGGTCCGGTCTTCTGGCTCTGTGGGAGGAGGCTCTAGAAAAGGGGCGATGGCCTGTGCTCAGATAGCTCAGCCTCCCCCTGCACGCCACTGGTGCCCCTTAAGCCGCCACACCGGTGCCAGGGCCCAGAGGGAGTGAGTCTGAGTAGGTGAGTCCCTGTGTGGCTTCTTTAAGAGAAACTGCTTGGGGCTCCAGAAGTTTCTTCCACCAACTCAATCCCTGCAGGTTTGGAGCCACGAGTTGTGGGGACTTATCTGCCTTGCATCGGAACCCTGGGCTGGGGGGCCTGGCGTGGGTGTGGGACTCCTCGCTCCTGAGCCGTCCCTCCCGAGTCTCGATGCAGCACATGAGGTTGTGGGACCAGCCAGTTCTGCGTCTGCTCCCCTCTTACCAGTTGGAAGGTTCCTTTAATTCTGTAGTTGTCAGGCTACCATGCAGCTCGATTCCTGTCAGTTCTGAGCGATAGTTGTTCTGTATCTTAGTTGTAACTTTGCTGTGGTTGTGCGAAGAGGTGAGCCATGTCTGCCTGTGCTGCCGTCTCGACTGTAAGTGTCAGTTTCTCTTATTGTTACTATTTTCATGTACTACTTGTTTATGTTTTGTGTTGTTCTTGATTTGTAGCACCTTTGAAATCATATGGCAATGATCTCTTTGTAATATTAGTTGCAAATATTTTCCTACTTTTTTCTTAAACCTGCTTCTCTTATTTCTTTTATTCTGACTTTGCCATACATATCTAATGCAGTCATTTCTAATCCATAGGTAAATTATATGAATCCTCTTAAAACTTTTCTTCACATATCAACTACTTGATTATGGTTTTATCCTTGCCTGAGGACATTGTTTTTCATTGCTTTTGAGACAGAGGAAAGAAAGTGGGGGGAGGGAGAGAGAGAGAGACACTTGGGATTAAACCCACAACCTGGGCATTTGCCCTGACTAAAAATCGAATTCATGACCTTCTGGTTCATGGGAATACACTGCAATTGACTGAGTCACAGTTGAGTATTTTTGTTATGATCAAAGTAGAGCTCATGTTTCTCTCCAGCCCACTTAAAATGTGCACACACTGGAAACCAGGTTTTTGTTTGTATGTTCATCCATTCATTTAATAATCATTTAAGAGCCTATCATGTGCCAGGAATTGTGCAAAGTTTTCTATAGAATGCAAAGGAAAATTAAATCTCCCATCCCTCAGAGTGAGTGCTATGTGGGAGAGGCATGGCAGGAACATTTTAGATTGTCAGGTGTTTTGGAAACGCTGAGGGAGGTGCTGCCACAGTGGTTAAGGGGCAGAGGTCAGGGTGGCTTTACACATGTTATACATACTCGAAAGCTTAATGAAAAAAATGACCTAAGTTACAGAACTGAACTGCATCATATTAAGAGCAAAGTTGTAACTTTCAGATACGTGATCTCATAGTTCTATGTTAGAACTAAATTTCTGTCATCCTGCTTAGTTGCGTAAAACTTGAATTTTCCTCTGTACCAGCTTTTCTAAAACTATTTCTACTCCAGGTGGTATAATATTAGCTGCCGATTACTCTCAACTTGAACTGAGGATCTTGGCTCACTTGTCCCGCGATACTCGTCTCATTCAAGTATTAAACGCTGGAGCTGACGTTTTCAGGAGTATTGCAGCCGAATGGAAGATGATCGAGCCAGCGTCAGTCGGGGACGACCTGAGGCAGCAAGCAAAGCAGGTAATGCTCGTGGCCATGCTTAACGTGAAGGAGAATTGTAATGATCGAAAATGTTGAGAAATTGTCTCGGTCATTTGCGGTTGAGGACTGGTTTCTTCTTTTTTGATCTTTCAAACCACATGTATCTGAGCCTGTCTCATGGTATATATTGTGTCTCCACAGAGTCAATAAAAAGAACAAGACTTAGTCTGAGGCAGTTAGGGTCTGAGAGGCCACATGCGTTTGTGGTAGACACTGTGGTGGCGGCGGCTGTCATTGTGTGTTTGTGTGTATTTAAACTCTCTTTCTAGTCTGTAAGCATCTCCATTTCCCTCTCTCTATTTTCACACAGCATTGAGTCACAATGCTTTTTATAAAAAGGTACTTGCTACATGTTTGTTGATAAAGAGCTGTGGATTATAATTATAACTGATAGCTTTGTAGTTTTTTCAGGCCACTGGTTAGCTAATCCACCTGTGAAACTTCATATTGTCCTTGGACCTTTCAAGTAGGTCCACATTAATTTCCACTCCTGAGTGACTGCCAGGCACAGAGGACATCGAAGGCCATGTTTGTACCATTGCTGTCCTCAGTTAACACTGATACTTCCTTGCCACATGACCTGTGGGAAATCTGATGCCATTTTCAACAAAGGAATATCGGTGGCTGAGGCAAAGGCACCACTTCCGCCTCTAAGACCTTGTTTTACTAGTTTCACATTTACTCAGTTACAGCTGTATTTCTCGACTGGCTCGTTAGGCAGGACCACTTTTTCTCATCCCTGTCTGTTTGGCAGCGACGCTTGTTTCTTCCACGATTCAGAAAGCCAGCTTTGTCTTCCCTGAACATTTAATCTCCTTTGGGGTCCTACATTTAGCAAGAATCAAACCCTAGATAATATTCCAGTATTTAATCTTCATAATAAACCCACAAAATAGGTGTTATTGTTATCCTCATTTTATATAGGAGGAAACTGAGGCACAGAAAGTCAGTAGTTTGCTTAAGCTCTTACAGCTCTAAGTGGGAGAGCCAGAATAAGTTCATAATGCCAGAACGTAGATGTTTTGACTCCGTAACCTCAACATTTATCCGCTGATGATAGCGGCCTCTATTTATTAAGTTCTTGTGTGATTTAAACAGCGTTTATACTGTAGCATTTTTTCCCCCTAAACTACCACGCACTGAACCCCTAGTCCTTCAGTCTTACTGAGATCTCACTGGTACTAAGTAATGTCTGGGTTCAAAAAAATAAATAGGTGTCACAACAAAATAAAGCAGGAAAACAAAATCAAACAAAATCAAAAAGGAAAACAAAAAAGAAGGGAAGTAATTGTCTCAATGTATTCAAAGAAAGAAAAGAAGGGAAAAGATACCCATAGCTGTCTCATCACATTAAAAGTGTTTCGGAATTCTGATAATCATTTTTTGCAAATTACCTTCTTAAATTTTATTGAACAACATTTATATAGAACTTGCTTTATGTCATGCAGTTTCCTAAAAACTTACAACAAATAACTGATTAACCCTAACGGCCCCATGATGTAGGTGTCACTGTCTCCGTTTTACGGAAGAAGGAATCAAGGTGCTAAGTGCTCAGGCAGCTTGTGTGAGATAATACATCTTGTGAATGTTGGAACTAGGGTTCGAATCCACGCGAGATCTATTATTAAATCAGAGTTTCTTCGTTGACTTATTTAGACCATTTTCCTTCATTATGCCAACAATTCCATGAATTTGCAGTGAAGTCAGATGAACTCTGCAGTTGTAGGATTTCAGGTGGCTATGAGGTGAAGTGGATATTTATTTACAATAAACCTCCCCCTTATCAAGCTCTTTCAGTGTTCTCTAAAGGTCAGGAGAGGAATATTTGCAACTTTCTTTCCCTACTCTGAGGCAATTCTTTGAACAGAAGTTAATGATGTCATGAGGAGTTGTGAGGAGTGGAAAGCCTCTCTGAAGACTGCCGGGTAAATGGCGAAGAGTCAGAAATCAATCTTTCCTCTCAAATCACTAGGATTACTTTCTTAAAACACACAACATTCATATTCATTCATACTTGTTTCTACCCCCCTTCCTTTCCCCTCTGAAGGTGTTGTGTTCTAAAAGGCAGCAGAGATGTTCACCGGAACCATCTTTATGGTTCCAACCCCGCAAAAGTAGATCGAATCATTTCTTTGACTCACTATGAAATGGAAAGCTTACCAAATTTCACTCTTAATGAACTTTTTATATTTGTATTTTATGTAGTTATGACCTGAAATTTGCTCACTGGATGCGATGCCTTCCTTTCAGATTTGCTACGGAATCATTTATGGGATGGGAGCAAAATCTTTGGGCGAGCAGATGGGCATCGGAGAGAGTGATGCCGCTCGCTACTGCGAGTCCTTCAGGTCCAGATACACCGGTAAGGAGGCCTCGAGCGTTCTCTTCGAGATGCTGTTCTTTTCAAGTGTCTTTCCACGTTGCGTTAATCTTACCAAACTTGGTACAGAATTTTCTACTAACATTTCCATTAATCAGAAGTTTTCATCAGACGTGTTAATTAAATAATAGTAACCTTATTATGAATATTTACTTAAGGGTTCATTTTTCCCTAAAAGAAGGGATGGAAATGGAATAGCAAAATATAGTTGATGAGTGTGGCACTGTGTAATTGTGACTACCTCATAAAATCTTGGAATTTTCCCGTGCTTTAGTTTTAGATGGCTTTAATAGGAAACTGTAAAGCATTGAGTAAACGTACCAAAACCTGATGAGAGAACAATTGCTATTATAGAGCAGTTTGAGTATCATTGTTTTAAATTACCTTTCCTTCTGGAAGTTTATTGAGGTATGATTTACACTGAATAAAATTCACTTTTTTAGGTGTATAGTTCCATGAATTTTGACAAATGCACACAGTTGTGTAATCTTACCACAACCAGAGTACAGAACCATCACCCCAGAAAGTTCTTTTGTGCCTTTTTGTAACCCACTCTGTCCCCACCCCCAGTCCCCCAAAAGAAACTTTATTTACATATGACATGTCCTTATACTTCAAAACCATGAATTTTATAAAACAAGTAAATTTAGCAAGCTCCCACCATACAAGGCCAATTTATAAAAATCAGTTATATTTCTATTAGCAGTGAACAGTTAGTGCATGAAGTAAAAATAAAACCATTTACAATAACATCAAAATACCTGAAGTACTTAGGCTAAATTTAACAATAGTTCTAGATTTCACTGAAAACTCCACAGCAATCCTGAAACTGAAGAAGACTTAAATAAGTGAAAGGTTTACCATATGAATTGATTAGAAGGCACAATATTAGTATGATGACAGTTCTCTGTAAAGTGTTCTATAGATTCAATGCAATTCCAATAAAAATTTCATTAGAGTCTTGAAGAATTAGGCAAGCTGACTCTAAATTTATATGGAAATTCAAAGGGACTAGAATAACATTTCTGGGAAAAGTACAGTGTTGAGTACTTACAGTCCATGGTTTCAAAACTTATTATAGAACTACAGTAATTTAGATAGGCATAAGAGTAGACACAGAGGACAATGGGCCACACAATAAGGGGTCCAGAAATATATATATATGGCAAATTGATCAACTGAGTTACCATGGTGATTCGGTGAAGGACAAATGATCTTTTCAACAACTGGTGTTAGAACAAGTAGATACTGGCATGGGATAAAAGTGAACAACTTTTACCTCCCATGCTATTCAAAAATTAACTTGATATGGAGCTTGGACTTAAAAGTAAGGTTCAACTATAAATCTTCCAAAGAAACAGGGGAGAAAAGCTTTGTAACGTTGAGGTAGCAGAGATTTCTTAGGTGATAATAATACTGAATCATAAAAGATAAACACTGATAAGACACCATTAAGAAAACGTAGCCCTGGCTGGTGTGGCTCAGTGAGGTGAGCACTGGACTATGAACTGAGAGGTCATGGGTTTGATTCCCGGTCAGGGCACATGCCTGGGTTGTGGGCCAGGTTCCCGCTTGGGGGCGTGCGAGAGGCAGCTGATTGGTGTTTCTCTCCCTCTTTCTCCCTTTCTTCCCTTCTCTCTAAAAGTTAAATAAAATCTTTTTTAAAAAGAAAGAAAATGTAAAGACAAGTCACAGACTGAGAGAAAATATTTGCAGCTCCTATTCGCCAACAAAGAACTTGCATTCAGAATACATAAAGAACTCTTAGAACACAATTCTAATGAGGTAAACAATCTAATAAAATACAGGGCAAATATTTGAACAGACACTTTACAAAAGAAAATGCATGTGTATGAATGACCACATCAAATGTTATCATTGTTAGTTATCAGGGAAAAGAAAATTAAAATGACAGAGATGCCATTACAAAAACAAACAAAAAAATCACCAAAATTAAAGACCTCGTGTCTGCACTCATTGGGATGATCACATGACTTTTGTCCTTTAATCTGTTAATAAAGTGTGCTGATTATATTGTCTAAAACTCTAAACTGGCTCTTTTCT
>PVKM010043940.1:0-12378 GCA_004027735.1 Carollia perspicillata | reverse complement strand
TTTTTTTTTTTGTAACCAAAGGATAAGAATTCCACATTGGTGATTCTGAATTCTATCAAGTGGGAACCTACAAATCAGCCAGATTGAAATTAGGCACCACCTTAGTACGGGAACAAAGAAGGCCAGGAGAGTGGCAGCCACTCCAAATTCTATGCTTTGGGGAGTAAATTCCCTGCAATTTAATGATGTGTTGTCACACTTCAGATTTATAAAATGTTAATGCACATAATTGGCCAAGGCCAAATTTACCCAGTCATTCTTTAAGAACAATGTTGTCAGTTTCCATACCTGCAAATAGACCTGAAAACGCTCACCACTCGGGATAAACGGTTACTTGCAAAGCCGATGGGCAGACGGCTCAGCAAATTCATCCGAATGGATCAGCCTTGGAAACAAAGCTGGTCATGTTCAGTAGCTGTGATTCTACTGAGAAGGGCACTAAAATCTTGGCAACGTCCATTACCAGAGTGTCAATATTCATTTCTCCATAGAGCAAAGACAGAATTTAGATGGCCTCAATGAGAAAGACATATTTTAGTTTCTGAGGCTAAGTGGAAAAACCAAGTAGTTTTACTTTGTAGTATTGCTAAACTATACTAGTTTGAAAATCAGAGAACACGCACCATTTGAACAGTAATTGTAACAGACGAAGAGAGATCTAAGTCAAGAGTAATATCAAATACTTAGTTCTATTTCATGGTAGCATAAGATGTCACATTCATATTAAAAGGACTGACCTAAGTTCAAGAGAATTTATCATCAAGGGATGGCCTCTGGCCTTAACCCTGATGAAAAGATGCAGCCCTGATTCTACCTCTAAGCAGTTATGACATGTGGGTGAATCTCCCAGTGGGCTTACAGGCAGCAAGCACCACGGCTTTGGAGGCAACGTGAAGAAAACAGAGCCGAGTCAGAGAACGTGAGGACAGCCATGTTGCTGATATGGTCAAAACCGAATTTGCTTATAGGTCTGGGAAAACCAGAAGTGAAGGAAAGCCACTGAACTAATTGCCTGAACAGCTATTTTAACAGTCAAGACAAGCTCGGGCATAGCATATGAGAATGAACAGGTGAATGTGAGGCCACAGAGGGCAGGAAAGTGGATTTGATAAAGTCGGTAATTTCAAGGATTCAGTGGTTTTTGCACACCGGAATTTCTGGGGGTGGCCCAGAGGGTACATAACTGATAATGGACGTGCAGAGAACATTGCCGGGGAGGCTCCCAAAGCTACTGGTCCGAGCATGCTCCTTATTATACCTTTTCTGTTTTATTTATTTTTAAAAAAACTCTATCAGACACAGAGTATTAACCCATGGAAACCTTTCCTGGTAAGAAAAGTTACTTGTCTTTCAATTCGTTGCCTTCCAAAACTATACAGGGGTGGGTAAACATAAGCTTACAATTGCAATACAAATAAATAATACAATAATTAATAACAAAAATACAAGGATAAACTCTGTGTTTTGCATACTCACAACTGTAAACCTATGTTTGCCAACCCCACTTTAACAAAAACAAAACAGAGATCAAAGTTAAAAAATACAAGATAAAAAAACCTATTTGCCACTCAGATTAACGTCTGCATCTCAAACATCATTGTGAGTATTATATCACGAGGCGTCACGTGAATGGTGATGGAGAGGCCGGCAGAGCACCTCGCACGCACAGAACACGGACAGGCGGTCCGTTTTTGCTGGAAACACAAGCCAGTGTTATGAAGTGTGAATGGGCCAGGACACACAGCCAACACGTGGACGGTGTGAGCTGGCAGCTGCCGCGCACGCCGACAGGCTCACAAAAGCTCGCCGCCCGCTGGCCCACCTGCTGCTCGGCGAGCCTCTTCTGGATCTCCTGGTCGTCGCAGACGTCGTACACAACGGGCTTAGAAAGCTCCGACTCGATGCGAGCCAACCAGGTGCGCAGGTTGCTCATGTTTTTGTCTAATTGCTGAATAAAAGCAAAGGTCTCCTTCAGCTTCTTCACCCTAAACATATTTGCAGGAAGGAAAAAAAAAAGAGGTGGAATACCGAGGCACAACATTTAGCGGTGAGCATGCTCCAGTAAGAGTGCTGGTGGGCAAAAAGCAACCTACGTCGGTGATTGATTTTGTGGTGGGAACAGCTCTCACCAGATACGAGTTCTCACAGAGCGGTCATTGCAGCACTGAAGTCCAGACACCACACAATTGCTGTTTCCACTGATTTTCAAGTGGACTCAGACTTAATCTATCCAAGCAAATATGAAGTCCTGTCATTCCTGGAGGGGGGATCCCCTGAGACCCGGTCCATCTTTCTGAGGGGAGAGGCCATTTTCGAGAGGAGAGGCCATTTCTTTCTCTTAGGTTAAATACCATGCCTGACTCCTCCCCCGTTTCAGGGGCAGGGGTGTCCGACTTTTCAGAGTCTGTGGGCCACAGTGGAAGAAGAAGAGCTGTCTTGGGCTACGTATTAAATTCATTGTGACACATAATCCCCCCAAAACCTCATAATGTTTTAAGTAAATTTGCGATTTTGTGTTGGGGCACATTCATAGCCATCCTGGGCTGCATGTGGCCCCTGGGATGCAGGTTGGACAGCCCTGGTTGGGCATCTCTGAGACTGCAGCCACCAGTGACCTTCCCTGGTGGCCTGAAGATGTCACATGCCTGCTCCCTTGGTGGTGTTTGGCCCGAGATGTCTCTCATGCGACTCCCCTCGTAAGCAAGCACAGAACATGTACCAAACCCCACCATGTCCAGTCTGAGGGGTTGAGGGTGCCGCACATATCAAACCAGACTTTTGTGGGGCAACTGTGTCGGCCAAAAGGGAGCAGGGCGGGGCCAAGTTAACTTCTGAGCGCAGTTCTAAACCATCCAGCTCACCGATCCACCTGATCTGGCGTGGAGAGGCTCTGAACACACACACATGGTCTGTCAACAAACACACTGTCAGAGGGAAGGACACAGCTGCTGAGGGAAAGCAACCTTTATACAGATCCCGAAATAAAATGCTTCCATAAACTGCCTCAGTGAGAGTTCTAAAGCAGAGGGCTTTTCTGGAGACCTGTGGGATTTTTAGACACTGGGAAATCCAGACGCTGGAGGTAACAGCTACAATGGGAAGTTCCCACGTATCGGTCAGCACTCAGGTTATGAGGTCCCGTCAGAGATCCTACCCATGGACCAGGAACAGAGACTGAGGCCCTGGCCTTAGCTCGCAGGACGCGCACAGGATTCCCCGCACCACCGCTCTCATCATCATCATCATCTCTTCTTCGAGGGCCCGTGAGCACCTTCCTACCACCCTCCTTGCCTTCCTCCCCACCCTCGGCTCTGCAGCTGAAGTGTACACTTGAGACGGCAGGTGTGACCCACGTTCCAGCCCTTCTGCAGCCCTTGTCCCACCTCCACAAAGCGATTAATCTGCTGAGTTTTCAGGTCAAGTGGTCAATGGCCTCTCTGCCCCCAACCCTGTGCTCTGCAAAGCGGCTCCTCTTCCTTCCTCCTGGAGCTTCTACCACTGCCCCTTGGCCGAGTGCTCCCGAGCACCGGGGCCCTCCTGCCCTGTGCTGTGCCCGCACCCTTCATTCACTGTCCACCCATCACATGCGGCACAGGCTTGCTCCCTCTGTAGGCTCAGCCTCTCCCACAATGCCTGGTGGGCAGGGGGCGTCGACAACCTTTGTAGAAGGAATAAAAGTGTATAAGCTTTCCATCACAAGCTATTTAAGTAGACCACAGGGGGGGTGGGGTGTGTGTGTGTGTGTGTGTGTGTGTGTGTGTGTGTGTGTGTGTGTTTATTTATTTATTGCATCCTACAACTGACCAACTCAACCCTGGGACTTTTTGCTCCAGTTCTGTTACTGGCTACTTTTGTGATTTAGGACAAATCCTTTTACCTCGAGCCATCGCATGTCTAGTAGGCCTCTGAGGACCTTCCAGCTTCAAGGAGGTGGTAGCATCTAGGTCAAGTTAAGGCCAGAACTGGAGGTGCCCAGACTTGGCCCTCTACACCCTGTTGTACCATCTATGAGCTGCACGCCCCCACAAGGAACCCCAAATTCCCAATTCCCTTGTTATCTGCAAAATTATCCACCTTGTAGGTGGCTGTGAGTCGAACAAGAGGATGCACGTAGAGCCTGTGACATGGAATAAGCACTCAACAGGACACCAGCTCTTATTATCGCTGGCTGGGTTGGCATGATGCTACCTACAATGATGCCTCATGTCCACAGTGCTGGACCGCATGGGGTCCATTCATAATGTTTTGTTCTCAACACTGCCACGAGCCAGGCAGGCTTAGAAGTAGGTTGTGGAGTTGGGTGATAAACAACACAGACTATGGTCAGGGTCTGGGTTTGAATCCTGCCTCTGGTTAAATCTCGTCCATAAACCAGTGTTAACAGGAGTCAGTACCTTCTTTCACTAGGTGGCTGAGGGCGGTGAATGAGATACAGACACATGAAAGACATTTGGCACAGTGCCTAATGTCTTTCGGAAACTATGAAAGACAGAAACTGTTTTTTTTTGAAAAACAGAAACTATGGGTGTCATAATTTTTTCATAGATTTTATTTATTTATTTTTTATATAGAAGGGAAAGGAGGGAGAGAGAGAAGGAGAGAAACATCAGTGTGTAGCTGCCTCTCATGTGCCTCCTACTGGGGACCTGGCCTGCAACCCAGGCATATGCCCTGACTGGGAATCCAACCAGTGACCCTTTGGTTCACAGGCCAGCACTCAATCCACTGAACCACACCAGCCAGGGCAGTTATAATTTTTAAGGGGATATGTTTTCCAAATTACATTCTTATTGGAAACACCATAAGGAAGGATTCCCTTCAAAGCCACGAGATGATTTATTAAAAAGGAAGTAACAGAATCCAGGGCCAGGCCTGAATGCAGTTGTAACTGAGATCGTCCTTTGTTCCTGTGGCTTCAGAGGAACACCCTTCTCACCCCAACATCTTGTCACCCTGATGGCCCAGGGACCAGAAAGAACACTCCATAGAATGCCAAGCAGCCAAGAATCCCAGGCCCCATGAGCCAAGGAGTCTTCACACAGTTTGCAAGGGGACACCTTCTTGGAAGGGTCTGTCTGGAGGAGTGGCCCAACCCTGAGAGCTTCCCACATAGGTGGAAAGAGGTGCTCAGGCCCAGCAGCCTTTGCACTGCTCTCCTGTCCTCTCCTCCCAGAACAGTAGCGCCACCGGAATAGGCTGACCCTCTTCCGGCCTAAGGATCGCAGCTTCTCATGCTAAAAGGAGGGCCAGAGTACAAGCTTCTAAATGAAGGGAGCTAACCAGCAACAAAACAACCTGGATGCAAAAAACAGAGATCCAGCGATCTTGGATCCTGTTAATCCCAGGGTAAGGGAGAAGAAGAGGGGTGAGGTGGGGGAGGGGAGGGAGGGGGAGAGAAAGAGACAGATAGGGAGGGAAGAAAGAGAGAGAGAGAGAAATAATTGATGTGAAAGAGAAACATTGGTTGTTTGCTTCCTGTATGCACCCCAACTAGGGATCAAACTCTCAACCTAAGTATGTTCCCTGATTGGGAATCAAACCTGTGACCTTTTGGTTTTATAGGACGACACTCTAACCAACTGAACCACACTGGCCAGGGACCTTTCAATAAACATTTAACCATTTGCTTTGTCTTGGGGTCCTGTGCAGATCCTGAAGATGCAAAGAAAATTGAAAATAGGTCTGCTTCCCAAAGAGCTCCCGCTCTAATTTTGATGTAATGTAGACATCATGATGTAATAAAGGAGGCACTCAACACGTAACTTCTAAATGAGTCAATTATGTTCATTCATACCTTCAAATTTGTCTTTTTCATAAATGAGGAGGCCATGTGATACATAAATGACCAGAGCATCTCCCTTCAAGCCTCACCTGCTCCAACCCTCAGTTCCATTCTGGGCAAGTGAGGGACTGGACGGGCGAGCACATCAGCCACACATGTACTGAGGGCAAATTGAAGAGGAAGGAAAGAAAAGGTCAGCAGGAAGCCACAAAACATTCACCAGGTCAGGATTTAACATGTTTCCATGTTCCGACCTCTGACTGAAGGCAAGATGTCCAAAAATGTGCGGTGATAGAAATAAATGTTGTTCCTCAGATAATATGTTGCAACTCACTCTAGGGACCCTCGGATGCACTGTTGAGTTTGTCTCGTTCTGTTCTGTACGGACACTGACATCCAATTATCACCTTTCTCAGGTCAGGAAGTACGTGTCCTTGGCCAGCCCAGGCAGCTCACCTCAACATCAGACTTCGCTGATATTGCTCTTAGAGAAGTTTAAGCCGTGAGTTAATACCGAGACACAAGGAAACCCGTTCGGAAACCAGACTTGGCACAGGGAAGCAGCCACGATGCTGCATGGCATCAACCACCAAGGCACTTCACATCACTCGCCAGCTCTGCACCTGCCATGTTTCACGCAGGCGCGCCAGACCAACATTGCTCACGCACACATTTCATTACACCTTACTTCTCCAGAAAACACAAGCATGACCTCCTGAGCCAAATTTCAATTCTAAGAACTGGAAAAACAAAATATTGAGGGGCAAAGGGGAGGTTTTTCACCCGTGCGGCCTATTGGAAGACCTGAGTAAAACATTTTTATATGCAACCAAACAAGAATTTTGCCTGAGTAGCTACAAATTAAAAGTTCTTTTGCAGAGACTGTGGGTAGAAATGCAGAAAACCAAGGCGAACAAAGTTTTTCCTTTCTCTTAACTAGTGATGGATCAGAATATAATATTTAAGAACCCTGCTCTCCCTCCCAAACAAACAAAATCAAGCCAGGTTAGTATCGAGCTACATACCAAGCCCAAATCTTACAATGTGTAAGGGAGGCTTTAAGTATCAAATTCATGTATATGGATTAATTTACATTTCAGTCCTATACTCTTACATACAAAAGAGTCTACAGTTAAATTATAAAGGTGCTAGATCAGCATAAAGTAAAACAATTCCAATGCCAATGTGGACAGCATAACTTAAAATATACTCAGGAAATATACTTAAAATATATGCAGGAAAACTGAGATGGCTGAAGAATCTGAATTTGTCTCCAAATAGATACTCAGACCTGTGGGCAGCTGTCAGTTGCTTAAAACACTGTTCGAATTCTATACGATTGCACTGCTTTAAATGGCCAAACATATTTATATAAGATAATCAATTACATCAGGATCCCGAAGCCCTGGTTTGGGGGCACGGACATTACAATACACTTGAGCTAATTGCCTCTTGGAAGCATTTATGTCGCCGGAGGACTTCCATTTTGCACACGGTGTAATCACGTCTCTCCCCGGCTTGTCAGAGGCTGGCTGCAGACACCACACGCATGCTGACACTGGGAAAGAACCCATCCCCCGATGGCTGAGCACACACACACACTCCACCGCCACCATCTCATCGGCAATTTCTATTGTAACCAAAATGAGACAGCGACAGAGCAAGACACAAGGAGACAGCAGCCTCCCATCGGCCACAGGCAGAGCTGATGACCAAAATTGCACTTACTGTTGATGAGAAAAAAAATCATTCCTGATGTTGAGCGAGAGCTCCAAGTTCCCGGCTGCACCTCCACCTCCCAGGGACAAGGCAGCCCCTCCCCCGGCCCACAGGCCTCTCCATTCACTGGTTCAGCATCTTGCACCGGCCACCCTCCCCTCGCAGCCACAGAGCAATGCCCTTAGGAAAGGAAGAGACCTGCTTCTCGGCTAACTGCAATTTTTAATCTGTTTTCTCCCTTCTAATAAGCGAATGTCTCGGCTCTTTACACACACACAGTCTTTGTTCTGATGCTGCAGGATTGCAATGCTGGGGGAAGAAAGTCCCTGTGTTATCTTGGCTATGGGTTATTTATGAAGTGCTATAAACTGAGAGAAGAAACATTTTAGATTGGGGCGCAGACAAGAGGATTTCTGTTCCTGTCAAACTAAATTTCTCTGTTTCAGGTTTAAAAGAAATGGTGAAATCTGAAGCCCCTGAGTCCTACCGGAATGCCCTCCTCCCAGCCTCCTAAAGAAGAAATTTTCCTGGGTGGGGAGGGAAGGGAGGTGGTTCTGCCCTGCTTTTTTGGGGCCCGTATATTCTGGCTTAGGAGGAGCCGAGTTCATTTAGTCCATTCGTCTGCTTTGTGCAGAAAAAATGACTTCTTATAGCATAAATGGAGCACAAGAGTTTGCAGAGGGAGAAATTTTGCAATTTCCTCACTAGCTCCTCACAATGTGAGTATCTAAACATTCCTCTGCATCCCTAAGGTTCTCTGCCGTCGTGATCCTGAGTAGTCCTGCCTGTGGGCGGTGGGGGGGCACCTGGGTTTGTACCCAGCCCCTTTCAGGCTCAGTGCTAGCCTTTTTCTGAGACTCAATGATGTCAATCATTTCTCCTTAAGGCCCAACATTTAGTCATTATTACAGTCCTTACCTTGAAACATAGCAAGCGCTTTCTAGACTGGTGAAACAGAGTGCAGATCTGGAAAGGAATAGGAAGCCTCTGACTAACGTGTGCCCACATGCCTGGCTGTCCCTGGGACCTGCTAAATATGGCCCCGCAAGGCTGAGGACACTGGACCTGTCTGATGCTGGACACAGGCTACTGACTGCCCATTGACTCAGTCAACGATGGCTGCTGTCTCTGTGGGGAAGCCCTCCCAGCCTGTAGGAAGGCATCACTGCAGGGTCTGGGAGCAGCAGCCACCTGCTCCAGCAGTGGAATGACGGGGCTGATGGGAAGGGAAAAGGAAAGACAGGAGGCTGACCTCGCATCTGGCCCTCCCTGCGCTACAATCTCTAAACCCAGTCCCACTGGATCAGGCAATCTGCTCAGACCAGAGCAAGTCGACTTCATGAGTAGCAGCATTGTTTGGTCTTCCAAGAGAGCCTTGAGAAAATACAGATAAAGGGAGAGCAACAAAAATCTTTATCAGTTTAAGAAGGCAGACATGTCCCTGCCCATTTTGCAAGAAATGAGAAAAACAATCTTAACACACAGTTGCCATGGTAATAACAGCTGAGTTTAAATGACATTTTAATTGCTACTCTTACGAAACAGTGGGCTTTTCACATTGGTAGATCGAATGTGAAAATTACGCTTCGTTAGGAAGTTTTTTCACAGATTTGATCCTTTCAACAGGGAGAGAGCTACCTGGTCTAAGCAGGAAGGAGCCACAGAGTGTGTCTATGACCTTCTACCAGCAGGTTGGCTCAGGAATGCCAAGGCTATTAATGATGCTACCATCAAAGAGAAATTAAGGAAAAAGGTAACATTATTTGTATAATTTTTAAGGGGAAAAAAAAAGGGCCCATGCCCGTTTTCACATAGTGAACACTTAGGAAATTCAGATACATAAAAAGAAAATTAAAACCACCAAAGATACCGGCATCGATAGGTAACCAAAGTACATATTCTGGGTGACGTCTTCGCACTCAGCTCTCTCATCTGTTCTGGGCGCCGAAAGCTTTGACTAGATCATTCTCACGTGCTGCGTCTTTACAAATGGCCCGCTCCCCTCCCTGTCTCGGAAGAGGCTCCACCAAGAGGAACCACCGCAGAGGGACTCACTAAGACACTGGACCTCACTTCACAGGACACAGCTAAGGCGTCGATCAGTAACTATGGCGGGGTTCTGGGGAACAGAAGTGGGTGAGTTTTTAAGGTGCCGAGCTACTGAGATTTTGAAATCAAGAGCAGGCAAGGGCGAGATTATGTGCTGGGCTGAGTCTCCTCTGGCATTGTCCCACTGAAGGGCCAATGGCTGGGAACTCCCTTTTCAGAGCTTTGGTCTCTGTAGGCTGAATCAACTTTACACCTTTTTGTCCATCACCCAACATCCTGTGCCTAAACTGTTCTTATTAATAGGTAGCCCAGCTTCCTCCAAACAGAGGGTCACATGTGTTGCCAGTCCTGAAAAACAGCTTCTATAATTTAGTGGTCTCTCCAGCACTTAGGTCTTGCTGGATTATTATTTTTTCTTTCTTCTTTCTTTATCTCTCTCTTTTTTTCAAATCACAGAGCAATGTGCATGCTGGGTTGCTCTTCAAAAATGCTATCTAAGAAAACATGGGGACAAGGAGGAGGAACTAATAGGTACAATTTTTAAAAAGTTTACCTCTTCATTTAATCTGTCAAAGAGGCATAGTAGTATATAATTACAGTTTCATGTCATCGATCCAGATTCAGTTTCGGAGTAATCACGCCATTCACCAAAAATATATATATAGTGCTTCAAAACGGCCTTCCCGTTGATGGAATTAACAGCATGTTTTATAAAAGTTTAGACGCCACAAAGTTAGAAGCCCCCCAAGGGTCCACAAGGACAGCTAAAAGCTCCTGCGGTGGTTCCGATGGGGAGACGGTCTGAGAACGCTGATGCCCGCACCCCAGCGGGCGCGACCTCGACCTCGTCGTGTGAGGAAATCAGCACCAAGACTGACTGAGAATCCCCAAGCCCCGCAGGGTTATTCAGTTATTTCAGAAGGCGTGGCCTTCAGGTTCTTTGCCTTGAGGATTTTATAGAAGCTGAAGAACCCTTTGCAAGCACAGGACAGGCAGTTGTTTGAGTCTAAGCCCCCTCCCCCAACTTATCTACATATGGGGCGGGGCAGAAGTAGGCTCACAGTTTGGAGTCCATGAAACAGACTTTAGCCCTGTATTGTCATTTATTAGTTATCGTATTCTTTTACAAACAAACAACTGTAAACCGACTTCTGCCCCACTCTGTGTAGCCACACTAGCCTTGCCCGGGGCTGCCGGCACGTGTATGGATGGCTCCATAGTTCTTCTGGTACGTTTTTTATCCAGGATCGTGTAATGGCTGATCAACAAGGACACTGAGGCACCAAGAGGCCGGAAGACTTTGTCACAGTAAATGGCAGGTCTGGGATGTCTGACTTGGTGCAGCACCACGACCCTTCCCCCTGCTGCTCACTCTGTGTTCCCCAGACCAGTACCACTGGCAAGGCCTAGCCCCCACTTGTTGGAAACGCACATTCTCAGCCCACCTGGACCTCCAGAATCAGCAGTCTGGGGTGGGGGTCAGCAACCCATGTTTTCATGAGCCCTCCAGGGATTCTTATGCATGTTTAAGTTTCAGAACCACTGCTCTATAATAAATGATAAATTCTACATTGGTTCTCAGTTTTAGAAAAGTTCTGATAAATTACCTTTAAAGGTCAAGGTCTCAAAGGAGCTAAGTGCTCTTTGGATGCTGGTACAGTGGGACAGGCGGACCTGGGCTCCAGCCCACTCTGTGCGGAACTGATGGGCCCGAGTCAGTTATTTGTGATCTCTGAGCTGCACTGCCCCTCTTTGTCAAAAGGAGGGTACTGACCTGGAAGGGCTGTATCATGTACATACATGTATACACGGACGGCTTGGCACTTGAAAATAAACAGCACTGATTTTTGCCCCTAGTCACCCCATAATACAGCCTACTACTACCTGAAATGATCAGAATTTAAAGTGCATTTAATTAACCTTGTAACTCACCTCCATTATGCTGGGAATGAACCTGAAACAACAGGTCTTTCCCCCTCCCCCCACCAATTAACCTGATTTATTAAGGTCTTGGATTTCTGAACACCATTTGTAACTTTACAGCCTCCCTCCAAATCTTATTATTTTTAACGGGAAATGTTGTCCCCTGCCACAGGAGCGAAGCTGCAGCGAACTGTGAGCAGACAGAAAAGGTTAAATAAACGGTGCTCAGAATTCTCTGCGCAAATGAGGCCATGCATGTACCTGGTCGGCACTATTCAAATCTAAGTTCTGCAGCCTGTTCCCCAACTTTCCTGATGGTGACATGATCAGTAGCAGAGAGCAGACAAGCAGCTGATTCTACATGAGGCCAATTTAAGGCAGGCCCAAGCTGCCTCAATCCACGGATTCACCTGAAGGGGTACACTCACCGAAGAGTTTCCTAGACTCTTGGCCATTGGTCCCTGCCTGGCCTTTGCTTTAGGGAAGATAAGTTACTGGTATTCTCTCCCTAGTTCCTTAGTTGTTGTTGTCCCCCCCCACCCCCACCTCCATTGCTTTTAGAGAGAGAGGAAAGGAGAGAGAGAAACACTGATTCGAGAGAGAAGCATCGATTGGTCGCCTCCCAGATGCACTCAGACTGGGGATTGAATCCGCAACCTTTTGATTATGGGATGATGCTCCAACCAACCGAGTGATGCTGGCCTGGGCTCCAGCTTCTTCGTTTTGAAGGGATTCAGTTCATTTCAGTGTAACAAACCAGAAGGGTCTGGGCAACCGGGAGGCAACACAAGTGCCCAAGTTGGAATCCTGGTTGCCTCACATACCGGCTCTAACTGTGGGCATGCTATTTAACTTCAGTGCCTCAGTTCTGTCATCTGTAAAATGGGATAATGGTATCTACCTTT
>PVKM010043939.1:0-12393 GCA_004027735.1 Carollia perspicillata | reverse complement strand
ATGACTGCATTACATAATGATACTATTTGACTCTTTCCATTTGAAAATAATGCACTGGCCACAGTTTTGTATTTTTCCATTAAATGTTTTCCAGGGGATTAGACGTTTTCATTGGGGGTATTGGTCTAGTTGGAAACCTCTTGCATCCTCCATATGTTGCCCCCAAAAAGGGCTTGTGAATCCCCTGTGATATATGAAGGTCAGGACACTATTAGGTATGGCTATTAAATTTTTTAATTTCCCTGCCCCTTTCCTTACACGTCCTGTAGTTTAGCATCCTTAAGCAGCCAGGTTAGTGAAGTACTTAGGAGATTACTGTTAGGTGAGGAGCAACTCTCTCAGCATCATAGGGTTTAACCTCCTGGGTCAGCTTCACTGGAGGTAGGAAATGAGTGCAGTGCTGCTGATGCCTCTGTGAGGTGTTCATAGAGCACTAAATCCGCACGTGAGGTGCTTTCTTCTTTTGTTTTTGTGTTTCTGCAAAGCTAGCCTATCACCTGTATATTCTAGTGAAGCATTCCAAACTTCCCTTGAATCTTTGAGGATCATCATAGAGTCAGAGCAGGTCTCGACCCTGGCACCATATTCAGAAGCTCCCCAGGATAGTTGAACGCTCTGCTTTTGCTGTCTTGAGTCTTACTAACTTGTGAAGAAGATTGTATTTTCCTTTGGCAGTGGTTCCCATGATTTCTGTAGCCAGTTCTGCCCGGAATCAAGGCCTAAGTAAGCCCCTGAAGCAGGCTTAAGTAAGTCCCTACCATTTCTTCCACCCTGATTTTGTAGGAATCTTCTAGTTTCACAATGCCTTTCTCTTTGGAACTTGTGTCCTGCTTTTCAGGATTTGGGCTTTTTATGGCTAACAGCGAGCTGGGACAGTTGTACTTGGACAGAATAATCTCAGGAATGGGCCAGAGTAAATCTGGGGATAACCTGCTCCCTCGCTGTGTTTAAATAATCTTAAGCAGTCTCTCCTTTTTATCTCTCTTCCTCCTAGTGCTCTATCTCATGGGAATGTTTGGTGAGCTCCGGGACTATTTAAAATAAATAATTAAAATGCAGAGTGAGGGAAGTGGGTTTGTGGGAAGTGAGGGAAGTTGCCCGATCTTAGGGAGAATTCAGAAGACCAACGCTGGCTTCTCATTGCGCTGGTACCTCCTCATTCCCCATTTAGGAATCACCCAGTTCTGTTTCTTTTTTTTTCTCCTTTTCCTGAAGTCCCAGTTTTCTGTCTCTCCTTCCTCTCAGCTTTTCTCTCCTGGGCCCCCTCTTTCGTGTCATCGCTGTTTGGGTAAAAGTTGTCCTTTTCATAGTTAGTGGGAGGAAGAAGTTCCTGCTGTGAATCTTCATTTACTGGCAGATGTGGCCTTGGGCATCTGACAGTGATGCTTGTGTAGAATCTCTCCCCTTCTTTTTATGCATCATATGAAACTATCCAGGATCTTTGCAGCTCAGGATTCCCTTGGGATACCCTTGCCTTGGAACTCACATCTGGGACTAAAAATTAAATCTGATTCTTAAAACATACACATGTGGCTATTGCATGTAGGTCAAGACATCTGTCCCTTTTAGCACAGGCCTCGGGGAAGTTCCTCGTGCTCTAGCCTGGTTTCCAGTTACCAGCTATTTATGTTAACCCAGGAAGAAGCACCCCCTAATCCGGATTATGTCAGGGGTTTATTAAAGGAACTCTGAACCTAATAAGATGTATCTTTCAGGTTCATATTATAAGATTCAAAGTTGAAACGTGCTGTCTCCATGTTCTCACACTGAAATACGGAGGAGCAGGCATCTACCAGGGACACTCCATCTTCTTGCTTTGAGGTTTAAAATCCCACATAATTATTTAAAATTATCTGTTTTCTGATAAAAGAGTCCACTTCAGCCCCAGTAATGAGTCCTCCTTTTAGACTGATTAATTTTTAATGTTAAAGATTAATGTAAGAACCTGTTTAAACATTTTCCAGGAGCTAAGAAAAATAACTTAAAATAATTGATTCAGAATCCTGTAGAGACTTTTGTTTCATGGCCAGCATCTCTGGCAGACATCTGGCCACATCTCTGGGGCTGTGGATTGGTCCCAAACATGTGGGGTTGATCATCACAGGGAGATATGCTTTCAAGGGCGGTAAAAACGTGCATCCAAAAGTCTACTTTACAACCTGCCATGTGGATTAATGCTGTCTTATCTTAGAATTTCCACTGTTACCGGTTAGCTATGTTTTTTCTGTGCAACACAGTTTTTTAAGAATCTGATATAACTACATAGCCAAGATACATGATTATTCTAAAAAGCAAGATGCAAACTATGTGGAGTTTGATTTTCTTCTTTTGTTAGCAAGTTTGTAAAAGAAAAGAAAATACATGGATTTGTATTTGCATAAAATATTTTTCTTCAAGAAGACACTGGAAATTTAGTAATGGTTACTTTTGTGAAGAGATGAGGAGATTTTTAAAATTAATTATAGTTTTCTAAACTATTTGAATTTGTAGTCTTTAGCATAAGTAACATTTCTATTAACTGCAACATATGTGACTTAATACATTCATCCAGGTATAGGTTATGCTGAAATAGCCCCAATATCTCAGGGGCTCCAAGTCACAAGTTGAATCCTCAGTCACAGAAGATAGTCCATGCAGATTGGCATGAGGCCTTATTCCTCCCAGCAGAAGCTTTGCTATCTGGACCACATGGCCTTCTCATCCCACTGGCAGGAGAGTGACTATAGACTGGAATCACCATGAGCTTCTTACTTCACCAGTCACCAGTCAGGAAGCAGTAGGGGTGCATGACCCAAATGCTAAAAATTTGTTGCCCAATATAAGCTCCAAGGCCCTGCTCAATTGCAAGGAGGGCTGAGAATTATAAGTGTTCTTTAAATAATCTTCAACTTCAGAGATAGGACTGTGTTAGACACATGTATTCTGTTTCTGAGACAAATGGCATTAAAAGTTTCTTGGGAGTACCTTTGATACCTAGTATTTGCTATTAATGGCTATGTAACTGTCTCAAAGGCTATGTGTCATTTACCAATGTCAGTGAGGGTACTTCCATTCAGACATGGTTCCTCATGGTTGGGAGAAGTCTGACATATCTCTTAGCTCCCTGTCCTCAAACACATACTGATGTAAACTCCGGCCCATAGGGTCCGTGTGTTGTGGCTGTGACAAACAAATTCACACAGATGACAGAAGTCCTGTGGAGACTAAGGGATGGCATGGCTGCTCTCTAAGTGAGAGAGGGTCTTGACCCCTGCCTGGACAAGCTTTTATTATTTTTCTGGGCACATTACATCAAAGATGGTCCTCATTTACTGTGCATAGGTTCAATTTAGGAGGTGACATTTTACGCATAACAAAGGCGAGGATATTGCTAATTGCATCAAAGAAAAAGGATATTTGCAAATGCAAGGGGAAAGGTGGTTAAACTGGTTACACTCCATATTTGGGAGGTTTAGCACAGATTTTAAGAAGTTACTTTAAAGATATGCAGTAAACATTTGCTGCCTCAATTCAGGGTGAGGGAGCTTTAGCAAAAGCAAGCCTCATAGCAGCTTAGGTACAATGCAGGCCTGATTCCCCATGAAAAAACTGATCTGTGGGCTCGGTTCCTATAGGCCGACTCAGTTCCTATGGGCCGACTCAGTCCCTGCTGGTTTTCTGAGTCAGGTGCTGGGCTACTTTCACCATGCCATGCAGATAGGTTCCTTATAATGGACATTAAGAGTAAAAAAGAGACTAGATTTTACTACTTAGTCTCTCTATATCAGCCTATTAATAAGGGTTAGGTTATGTGCATCCCAAAACTGAATTTCAAAGTGCTTCAATACACAAGACAAAATATTATCAGGTTGATGGAAGAAGGTGTGCTCTTACACTGTGCGACTCTATCATAGTCTCGCGTTCCTTCTGTTAGTATTCTCTGCTCTCTCTAGGGTTTGTCCTACATCGTGTGACCCATGGTGGCCACTGAAGATGCACAAGTTCAATCTGCATTCATATAATCAGAGAGAAGAAAAGAAACAAATAAGAAGAGAAAAGGGTTTGTGCATAGTACCTTTTGCAGAAGATTTCAGGAACTTTCACTGATTTTTTGCTTACTTATCATTGTCCAGAAACTCAGTGGAATCATCCTACGTAGCTGGGAGTATGGAAAATATAGTTCATATTATGGGGGCCATGGGCCCAGGTAAAAATTTTTTTGCTATTAAAAGAGGGAAGAATGGGCATTGGGATGAGTAGCTACCTTTGTCATGATCAGGGAGAAAAACCTTCTCTAAAAGCCTCCAGTAAATTTCCCCCTCTGCTCCCACTAGCCTGAATTGGGTCACCCTGCTAGACAAATGCCAGGTGACCAACAAAACTGGAATTTTAGAAAAACAAAACCTTTTTATTGTAATTATGTTCCATGTGAAATTCATTGCTGTATATCTGATATTCCAATTTAACAGAGCATATTGCATTTGTATTCATTTAATTTGAACACTGCTATGTGAAGGATATTGGGAAAGTGAGTACTTGGCCCATTCAGACCCTATATGTCTGAAAGAGAATGGAAGGAGGGGAAAGGGAGGTGGAGGTGGGCAAAGGGGAGGAAAATGGGGACAGAAAGATACTTTGCTTGGAGTGATGGGTACGCAATGCAGTGTGCAGATATTGAGTTGTACACTTGAAGCCTCTACGGTTTTGTGAATCAATGTCACCCCAATAAATTCAATTGAAAAAATAAGCCAACCATCCACACAGGAAGAGCATTTGGCACATGGTGACAAGTTGAGTCCAATAAAGGAATAGTAAAGGTGTTCCCAGAACATAACCACGGATGATTTATTTCATGTAATAGTTAATATAATTAGATTCTAAGATAAAAGAAGATTTTTGTCTCCTCTAAAGAAAGAAAGAAAAACAAAAATGGAAGGGGGTGCATGAGAGAAGTTATGATACTATGGCATTGTTCAAGGTCAAACATGGGAAGAAGCTGCAAAGCTGGGGTTCTAAGGCAGGCAGTATGATTCCAGAGCTATGACCAGAACAGGATCAAGAAATTGCTTTAAACTTATTTATTTCCCAGATGTGGGGGTTTAACAGATCAGCACATACTTGTTTAAGGGGCCCTACTGTAAGGTGCCCAATCTTTATTTAACCTGTCATTTCTGGTCTTGATCGGCAGTGTAATCGTGGCTTCCCCAGCTGGTGACCTGAGCATTCTCCCAAGCACCTCCTGATCTGAATACCCATTATTTTTTATCAGTCAAACTTGAGAGTCTTTGATGCAGATAGCCTTGCCAGGAAAACAAAATAACTTTATTTTAGAGGCACTGTATACTTTTCTTTGAAGCTTGGACACTTTGGAGAGTGAATGGCACACGCTTGGATGATAGGCATCAGTGGGACTGTTCCAAAGAAAGGGGGTACCTGAGCCTCCAACAGAATGCCCTATAGTCTGATCTCTAATCACATAAGATACTCTCTAGAATACAGAAATAATGCCCAAGCCTCTTGTGCATTTGTCATTGGGAACCCCAATGTCATAATAAGCTGCAATTCACTTTCTCTCCATTCAGATAATGCATGTGATGCTATGAAGCAGGAGGTGGACACAACCATGAAGCCGGGGGCAAGAGGTGAAGAGGGAGGGGTGGGGCTTGAAAGCTGTCAGCAAACATCCAAAATTGAATCAGACTCTTCATTACAGAGGTTTAGGGTAAATTTTCTCTCACAAAACCCCATCTGTTGATGAATGTTGAAAGACATCTACTCTAAAACTATATCATATATTTGTTTTATGAATAGCTTTTCTTAATAGTAGCTCTGAATTGGAAACAACTCAAATGTTTATAAATACTAGGATGTACAAACAAAATATGGTGTATACACAAATGGTATACTACTTAGCAGTAAAAAGGAAGTAAATGGCTTATACTTATTACCCACATGAAGGAACTTTAAAAGTATAGAGCTCAATGAAGAAACCAGGAACAAAAAACAACATATGGTACAATTCCATTTATTTGAAATGCTAGAAAAGACAAATCAACAGAGATAGAAAGTAGATTAGTGGTGGCTTAGGACTAAAGATGGAAATGTGTATTACATGTAAATTGACATGTGAGATTTTATTAAGGTGATTAAAATAACCTAAACCTACATAATAGTGATGGTTGCACAACAGTGAATTTAATAAAAACTACTGTATTGTATATTTAAGATGGGTGACTTTTATTATGCATGAATTATATCTGAATAAGGATTTTAAGAAAATTAATAACTTTGACTGATGTTTCTTTATCAGAACTAAACTACATCATCATAGTAACATAATAGTCTTCTAAGTTCTTAGAGAAAAGTCTCCATTTAGTACATCTGTAAAACTTTATAATCCAATAATGTTTCAGTAGGCTGCTTTAAAATGTGACTTCCATTTCCTATTTTCAAATATTAACCTTGACCTTTGAATAGAGAACTGTTGAAATGTTTGGTGGAGTTGATTCCAGAGTTTTGTTTGTGTTTCTGTGGGGCTTCTAATATTACTACTGATTAACAAATACTGATTTGAAATAGAAATTCTAAAGTTGTCAATAATGAAGATTATCCAAATAAACTCATATTTTAGCCAACATAAGGGATTATTCAATATCTAAGGCTATACAATATACTGCCAATAGAAGAAAATTTAAAATACCCTGTGGCTTATAGAATTGTTTCACTTGAAAGACAACCTGTGTCCTTTGTGTGTGTTGTCATGTATGCTGCTCTCAATGTCAGATTAAAAATCCTCTAACCCACACGTAGTAATGAGACTCTAGTTCATGATATACTCAATAGCAATAATGCTATTCACAGAAGATAGAATGATTCAAATGTGTAGCTTTGGTAACTTCAAAGGGAATACTATGTGGAGCTAAAGGAGTTAACTTAGACACTTCTGGTAATCAAATCCCAGCAGCATTAAATGAACATGTGCCAATCATTGTGAAGACAGCTTCAGAATACAGACAATGATGCCGTGAGTATAAAAGTTTCATCACCTTTGAAATCTCTGCCCCTGCCCCAGGCCACTGAACCAGAAATTCAGAGGAGGGCACTCAGCAGTCTGTGTGAACCAGCCTCCAGGTGCTGTTGTTACCTACTGAAGTTTGAGGACCATTGACCTAATTGTTGTCCATTAAAAGCATATTCCATTTCTATGCTTTTCTGAAGTTTGTGGGAGACAGAATATTCATATAACTGGACTTGATGCATTTACAATTCACATTGACAAGGGCTCTCTGCTTTTCTAGCTTATCTGGAACTATAAATTGTAGGGTCATACTAATACCCTCCTCATTACAGGAATATTGGCATTCGTACAATGATGTCCTGGAAGATGTTTCAAGGCATTAAGAAAATGGATGTGAAAAGTAAGAGGGATTTTTATCACTGAAAACTGTCTCCTTGTCCAGAATCTAGAGGATTTTCCTGGTGATCATCCTCTCCACTGAGACATGGGACGTGAAAGAGATCATTTTAATCTAGTACAGACCAAAGTGACATGAATTTAAATAAAAATTTAGCCTTATGGTTGACAGGGCTGTGACTGGAAAGTAGCACATGGACCAACATTCACCACAGTGACACGGTGTGCATTGATTCATCTTTCTTATGCATGACTTTTAGTGGGTTTTCCCTTAATTTCCTGTCTGATAAGAGTTTGATATTTCTACGCATTTCCTTTTACTCCCCCTTTTCCCATAACATTCTCATATATTGAAGTTTATGTAAAAATATATAAAAAGGTTCTTTTGTGTTTTGTGATAGCAATGCAATATTCTTTTAAAGTTGGGATATGTTTTATATACCATAAAATTACCTCTTTAAAGGATGCAATTCAGTAGATATTATTATATTCACAAAGTTGTGTTCCCATCACCACCGCCTAATTCTAGGACTTTAAATTACAGTAGTTTCCCTTTCTTTCATTCCAGCAAAACGTGTTGCTTTTCTTGAGAGCCCTCATGAGGAAGCTTCAGAGAGTAGACCACGCAAGTCCATCATGCAAATACCTTCGGGACAGACTCAGAGGAAGCAGTGAGTACATCTGAAAAGCATGATAGCATCAACCAGATAATCACTTGGGTTATATTTAGCTTTTTAATTCCTGTGGTACTTAAGCATATAAATTCTAGTATGGTTACATGATTTTTACTCTTCTTTTGGTATTGATCCTCAAAGATTTAGAAAAATGTTAGTCTCTTAAACGTCACAGAAAAAGGAGTAAGAGACTCCAAACTTTCTACT
The DNA here is from genome assembly GCA_004027735.1 of Carollia perspicillata. Lineage (NCBI taxonomy): Eukaryota > Metazoa > Chordata > Mammalia > Chiroptera > Phyllostomidae > Carollia > Carollia perspicillata. The sequence continues at coordinate 4,119 of PVKM010043939.1, read as the reverse complement.
TTTTCCCAGGTGTTGGTTGTTATCTAGTTATTATCTATCAGACAAGAAGGCCACCAAGAAGCAAGAGCAGGTGGTAAGGGGAGTCCGTGAGACACGAGAGCTGGGTCTACAGGATGAGAAAGGGAGGCCAGTTGTCTCTCTCCTTCCTCGTCCCCCCACACACCACATTCCTCTGGAAAACAGGGCTTCTGAAAAAACATTGCTCTGAGGTCAGATTGGTGATTCTGTTAAGTCTCATCTGACCAAATTACTATCTGCTTGGATCCCACATAATTAATTTGGGACCACTACTCTGAATCTGGATGAGACTGATAACCACTTAAAGGAATCCTGCAAATATAGTCAAAACATTTGAGCATTTCCCTAATCTTCGTATAGGGTATTCAGCCAGATATTGTCCAATCCATCCATCCACCTGGGAGACCGAAGCAGAGGAGAGATCCATTTTGATAAAATGGAGCAACAGGGTCCTGATAGCTATATAAATGAATATGGAGAGGTAAAAACCAGGGAGGATCTCACTCTCTGGCTTCTGAGACATAAGTAAGAGCAATTACTTCAAGTTGTTTAATCAGGCACCAAATTGAGGGGCACCCCAGACTTCAAACAGGGCCAGGGTGTCTGAGAAAGAGCAAGGATACTCAGCATCCGGACCCTTATTCCAAAACCAAACATGTACCCAACTGCTACTGTGTTAGAGCTACATGAGGGCCGTGTATCATGGCCTGGGCTTCTCTAGTGCAAGGAGCGAAAACTTGGGGCGGCAAATTCTCACAAGTCGGAAACTCCGAAGCAACCCCAGGGACTGAGGCTTCTTCTCTCATATAAGGAAAGAGTTTCAAGGGGCATGGACTGTGATAACAGTGCCTGTTATTCGCTGGATGACAGCAGAATTAAGTTAAATATCCATCCACTAGTTTTCCAACCTGATGAAAGAACAAAAGGAGCATGAATGAGAAATTTAGTGAAATTAAAAATCAAATACATTTATTTACAGTCTAATGTAAGAGCCAGATATCATCAATTACTTCTGAATTCACAATTTAAAATGATTAACATTCTGTTTGAAGGTATGTTTTCTGCTATGATTTTTGCTTTAGGAGAGGGGTCTTTTCTAAGAACTAACTGGAAGTTATTCATTTGAGATCTAACAATCATCATTAGTGTTTATTCCTTTGTCCACTCATCTACTTACTCAAAAGTTCATTAAATGTTATGGAGATTCTACTATATTCTCTGCCTTGTGCCGATTGGTGGGTCACAATGAGACATGACTTTCTGGTGGAGCATCTGTGGACTAGCTAGTGGAGAACATTATCACTACCTTCGGGAAGCGTAAGCAGGTTCTAATGTTCCCTTGGATTTCCTTCCTTTTTTTCTGTTGATTTTTTTCTTCTCTATCCTAAATGAGTCATATGTTATTGACACTATATGACAAAAGGCAGTGATGACAGACTCACATCTTTCCCTCTCAATCTAAGGAAACAAGATTCAATATAAAAGCTCAGTTTTCACTTAGAAGAAAAATTATTGACTCAAGAAAAATATTTCCCCATAGATCTAAATTTTCAAAGTCTTTAAAAAAACTCACAAGAAAGGAAAATATCATCTAAATACAACTCAGAAAACAGATAAGTCTCTGTTAACATTATTATCAAATTATCAAATTTTAAATGAAAAAAGTTCTATTTTTAAAATGTAAGAATGGGATTACAGGCAATAATAAATTTAAGTATAAAAGTATACAGGTGTCATTTTCTTCATAACTGGGTATGATGAATTTTGTAGTGGAAGATAGCTACTGAATGTCCATGGCACTGAATTATGTTTTAATCTTTAATTTTAGGACAGAAGAAAACATTAACTGTCTTCTTACACTGTTTCTGCAGTTGTCAAATTCTGTCATAAAACCCTACAATCTTTAATCATCACTCTGAAGTACAAACATCACATTTACGCTCAGTCTTCGGCTCCAGCTTCCTCTGAGATAGGACTCTGATAGGTGTTTAGAGTGACAGGTTTATTATCTGTCTTTTCTAACATTACCATTTTTTTTCAGGTTCTTTTCTGCTGCTGCAGGTACTAGAATAGCACTTCAAAGTTTGATTATAGTGTTTTGTTTAGTCTGACTCCGTGTGTACCCCAATATCACAATAAGCCACAATTAACTTCCTCTCCATTCAGACAATGCACCTGATGCTATGAAGCAGGAGGTGAACAAACCATGAAGCCGGGGGCAAGAGGTGAAGAGGGAGGGGTGGGGCTTGAAAGCTGTCAGCAAACATCCAAAATTGAATCAGACTCTTTGTTACAGAGGTTTAGGATAAATTTTCTCTCGCAAAACCCCATCTGTTGATTAATTTAACATTCATTCATTCAAGACATTATTCTAAACCTGTCTTATTTTTTCCTAAAAGGCAGTGTTATCATCATCATTTGCTAGGTAGATGGTACAGCCATAGTCACCCATGCCAGCATCTACAGTAAGTTGTTGAGGACGTACAAGTGTAAAGGAATGCTTTGAGGCTTGGCTTTGGACAGAGCCATTCTCACTGAAATACTAACATGAACAACTCCAAAAATTTCATTCTATAAAAGTAGATATTCTTGTCCCTGCAATGCAGATACAAGGGGCTAGGTGACATTCTGGAAAAGTCCTGGGAAAGGATGGTCCTTTTGGAAGACCGTGACAATTAACCATGCAGAAAGGGGATGCAAGACTGGTGCCATTTGATCTTTTGGCTACACATACCATACTTCTATTTTGCACAGGCACTCACTAATAACCATTTTTGGACATTTTTTTAATGTAGTTCACATTAGAATTGGGTGAAGCTTCTGATTAAGAAAAAGGAGTGTCTGGAAAAAGTGCCTGTATTTCAGAGTAGCAGTAGTAGATAGAAAATCAACATCCACTTGGGTCATGGTTATACCCTGGCAGTCCATTAGGATGTGGGCTAAAGGTCTAGTTCAGGCCATTATGGCTTAAGAGGGACACCCTAAGTTTGTCCAGTGACTACTGAACTTCTAGACAGAACTCAAAGCACACTATATGTTTGTCTTCAATGGAAAGATGTCACCAAATGCCAGGTTTGGGCAATAAGGACATCTCTGTTGCAGAGACAGCAGTGGGCCCTCTTCAACTATTGTGTCCAAATGGGCAGTCACAAGCCACTTGGTTGTCCAGAGACTGCTTCGATACCTCTGTGACGTATCCACTCACTGATCGAGGCCATGGGTTAGAAAATTCCTTCCTCATCCCAGTGCTCCCCTTCCCTCCCCACAGCCCACCACTCCCATGGAGCTGTGCGCCACTCTCCTTCCTGTGCTTATGCTTTTGTGTCACGCCACACCACTAGTCACACCTGTGTGTGGCTTGTGTGAGTGTGCCCTTGCAGGCTGTGTTATTTTTATAATTTATTATTACTAATGAAATTTATGCATAAAGCCTTAACATTTCTTTTAAATTTTATTTGTATTTATTTTAAATGTATTTTCAAATTAAAATTTAATTTAAATTTTATCAAAATTAATCGTTCACATTTAAATTTATTAAATTGAATACTAAATTCCCATTTAGTATTCAAAATAGTTGTACTCTACATCATTTAAAGAACTCCAAAATTCTTTGAAAGTTTGTTACAAACACTAGGAGCCTCCCACCAAAATGCACACCTCATTCCAGACTCCCCCAAAGGCAAATATATTTCATTCTTCTAGCTGATTATTTTGGTGTTAATTTCCATATCACGTAGAATCATGCTTATACGGCACCCTGTGTACTGCACCATTTCAGAACCTTCCCGTCTGAAATCACTTCATCCTGCACTTGTACTCCATTTATAGTTTGACTTCCTGTAGAATTCTGAGACAGAAACAACTGTTTCTCAAAACCTCAAATGCATTTTTTCTACATTTTTAGCATTATTCTTCAATATTTTTAAAACCATTCAGTGACAGATAAATACCACATGATCTAACTTATATGTGGAATGTAACGAACACAATAAACTAACAAACAAAAAAGTAACAGAAACTTAGATACATGAAACAGACTGACAGCTGCCTGTCAGTGTCGGGGGTGGGGGAGGTGGGATAAAAGATAGTGAAGGGACTAAC
>PVKM010043938.1:0-12366 GCA_004027735.1 Carollia perspicillata | reverse complement strand
AGATAGGTCATATTTAAACTCTGAGGTCAAATGAGTTGCCATCAAAGTAAGCACAAATGTAAAAGCAAAGAACATCAATGACTAATATCTGGGAGCACTCTGACATTGAAAAGTCTTGGAGAACAGTTGGTAGCAGCAGAGGAGTTTGAGGAGAGACCAGTGAGTTAGACATTCAGCCACGAACTGGGTTTGGTCATATGCTGCTATTAAATCACATAACATAAAGACTGAAGACTGGCTGTTAGACTTTTCATCAAAGGAGAGTATTGTTGAAAGGGTGAAATTGATTAGAGCAATTTCAGAGAAGTGGAAAAGGTGAACTCTGATTGAAATGGGTTTAAGAGGGAATGAGAGGAAGGATGTAGACTGGAAGTTATGCTAGCTCTTTCTAGGACTTTTGCTCTGAAGTGAAAGAGAATTGGACCTGAAACTGTTATAGAATATGCTTTTAATTTTATTTAAGATGGGAAAAATGTTGTCTTTTTGAATGTTTATGGTAATGTTCCTACTGGGAACAAAAAAATAATGATGCAGAAAAGAGGAGTAATTGTTGGAGGTATGTCTTCAAGCAGTGAAGCGGGATCCTGCTCTGAGGTACAGGTAGCATACTGCAGGGAGGGTTAAGTGCCCCCACCGTAACCTCTGTCTCTAATTTAAATTCAGTACATTGGTTGGGGTGCCACCTCAGGACAAAGGCCTTTGAATGCTTCAATCTCTTTCTGTTAGACCTCTGTTCCCGAAAAGCATTCTTTTCTTTCATGAAATTTTCTAGCATTATTGATTTATAATAGCCACTTTTTTGTATTTTATTACTTTCTGGTTAACGCAGCTGTCAGTGAGTATGTGATGAGAGGATTAAATAGGAGAATACCCAGTAGCTAGCCCATTTGACCGGACCTAATTCTTCCTCTCTGGCAGGAACTTGCCTTATGTTCATACTGTGATGTTGGGTTGTTTTTCTTCACTTTTTTTTTTCCTTTTTGACTTGTGATGGAGATAAGGATACTAATCATTTATTCAGGACAATGTAGTGGAAAGAAAATGAGCACACTAAGAAAATTGTTCCATTCTTGACCTGTTAACCAGCTCTTCTTTAGAATAACTGCAAGTAAGTTGCCAGAAATTCACTGTTTTTATGCTGGTCGCTTGGATTCCTTAACCTCCCTAAAACTTCTGAGGCATCTCCAAAGCTGAGTCATGGAGCAATCAGCAGTAGCCTGTGCTGTTTCATTTTGCACATAGCTTTTAAACACTGGCCAAGAATATTTAAATTGTTAGTTCCTACCCCAAGAAATTGAGAATATTTGTATTTCCCTTATTATAATAAAATAACTGAATTAAGTAATGTCTTATTTAATTTTTTATTTTAAATTTGTAATAAAGAAATATGGAATGCAATAATTTCATTTCATTTCCTTTCATTCAAGCTTTCAGATATGCTGTTCAGTTTAAATAAACAGTAATAAACCTTTGGGAATTACACAGTCACACATACAACTATTTTAACCTTTGATGGAGCGAAAATTTTATGTGAAAATACTAGACTTTTAGATTATTGTTAATTATGTTCTGCTCTCTGTAAAAATTCCTTATGAAATTAATAGAGCTTCTGACTTCCAAAATATTTTCTTGGAACTTGAACTAGGCTGGATGATAAAGAATTTAAAATTATTGAGTATGACTATTCAAGCTGGGCATTTGGATATTTTCATTTGGGTTTACTATGAAACCAAACCAAACAAACTATGAAAGAATATGCCAGAATTAAGAGGAAGATAATGGAAGCATGCCTCCCTAGATCTGCACATGACACTCACAGAGCAGCTACAAAAGCAATCACATTTTCTGCATTGCCTTTTTTACACTATGTCAGCCACTGCTGGAGGTGTTTCTTTACCATGGTAACTGTTACCATAGTGATTACCAACACCATCGCTGATAGAGCCTCCATCTGCTAAATATCATTCCTTCAAGTTTGAGCCTTCACAGAAGCTCACTTGTGAAGAAGTAAAATTTGCTTGGTCATCATTGTTACCTCTTATATGGAACATGAGTAGAACAGAACTAGATGATTCTAGAACCTAAACCCTAGATTCATACATTTCATATCTTGCATTGGTTGTTTATGAGGTTTTTTGTTTGTTTTGTTTTGCAAATACATGTGTCCAAGCTCTATATAAAATCTAGTAAACCTCAGTTTTCTGGTGTTTCCCCAAGTATTTCTTTTATTTCCAAACAACCTATATATTGTTCTGAAGTAGCTCAGAGGTGTGAATAACTGAATAATTTGTAATAACTTTCAGTTATTTAATGCCCTTGGTTATACTTGATAACCTTCCAGGTCAGTGCTGCTTAAATTCTCTGGAGAAGTAACAGTTTTCCATTCATCACAAACCAAAACTTTTGTAAAATACAGTAAAAAATATAATTACTGGAAAGATTTTGAAAGGCATAGGAAATACAAACCCCATTTTTATTGTTAATTCAATAGATATACAGTTACTCTGACAAATTGCTCTAAAGTTTGTGAACACTTACTCTCAGTTAATGTATATCTCCCTTTGGACTGTTCATCAACAGCTCAGGAATGAAAGTGGTCCCCTGGCCTCACTTTGAGAAGTCCTGTTCTAAAGTATGAGTTTGCTCGTCCATCAAATGGGTGATGTATCACTTGCCCCTCGTTATTCAGAGGGTTCAAAGACACAATAAATTACTGAGATACGTGAAATCTTTAAGATAAAATTAAGGATTGATCTTTGAGTTTCTTTAGTGAGAAGCACAATGCTACATATATGGAATGAAACCAACACTTTGAAATTAGAATTAAAACATGTTCAGAGGGTATACTGGTGAATTTTGTGGGTTTGTGTAAAAATTTTTCAGTGTTTTTCCCCCACAAACTATCACATCTCACACTATAATTCTGCCATCAATGTGTGACACTCAGCCAGCTAGTGGTGGCTGTGACAATCCGAGATACCAACACAAAGCAGACCTGACTGGCATAAAAATATCATTTCACAGTATATTTTCTAAGGAAAATAAATAGAATTATCCTTAAATTGCTTTTTTATATTATTCACAGGTTAGTGAATAGAAGACAGGGAAGCAAGATTTTTTTAAATGATTTTTCTAATGGAAGGGAAAAAAGCAACTTTTTACATTAGCTAAAAATAGAGCATTATTTAGTGGAAAACTAATACAGTAAAATGTTGAATTCACCTATCATTCTGGATGAGTGTTTACTTTAAAAGCTTTTCAAATAAATGTATAGAAAATTGAAAGATGGGTAGTGTTTTTTTTTATTTGTTGTAGTTTTTGTCGTTTTCTAATCCTCATTTGAGAATGTGTATTTATTGATTTTAGAGAGAGAGGTAGGGGCACAGAAAGCGAGAGATCAATCTTTGAGAGAAACATCGACTAGTTGCCCAACTAGGGATGGAACCAGCAACCTTTTGGTGTATGTGAAATCACTCCAGCCTACTCAGCCACACAGCCAGGGCAAAGATAGGTGGTGTTTTAATACTTGGTATTCAAAGATGGTAACATAGAAATAATCAAGACAATTTGAAAATAAATGTCTTTTTACTTTTGAAAAAATAGCCTAAAGATTCAAAAGATTTCCTTCTTAGTCCAAAATTTGTGGGAAGTAGGGGTGGTTGGTATGGGAGTGAGTGGTGGGGAGAAAGTGGAGACAACTCTAATTGAACAACAATAAAAAAATTAAAAAAGAAAAAATTAAAAGCCATGGTTGTAATAAATCAGAATTACAAATCATAATTTAATTTTTGTATGAAACTTAAAGTATTTTCTAAATTAAATAAGTTAAAATACATTTTAGAAATACTGGTAAAAACTTTATACAAAAATAATTAAATTTAGAAATTAAAAATTCTTTTAATTAATTGAATATCAGGAACAAATGTGGCAAAAATCAATGTATACAACTTAATGAAGCAAGAATATTCAGGGGAAGAATTTTACTGATTTTATTATTCCAGAATAAAAGGTATTCACATTATAACAAATACTTAACAATATATGAAATATGATGTAAATAAAGAACTGGAGAAGAAAAGTTTGGTAATGAGAGTAAGAAGAAATATAGAAAGGACACATGATGGAGACAAATGAGAATATCATACACATAAAAAGACATAAAATATCTTTCATCTTCTGCTTCTAGTCTACTTTTAGTAAAAATAACTCAAAGACATGCATTAAAAAGACATTTGATATGATGTAGGTAAAACGGGAAAAAATAGAGCAATGAGCTTATATCAAACCCAAATGCTTCTGCATAGCAAAGGAAACAATCAACAAAATGAAAAGATGACCTATTAAATGGGAAAATATGAACATTTACAAAACACATATCTGATGAAGGGTTAATGTTTAAAATATATGAAGAACTTATACAACTCCAAAAAATCCAAGTAACCCATTTAAAAATAGACAAGGATTTGGGTAGACATTTCTCTGAAGAAGACATACAAATGACCAATAGGTATATGGAAAGGTGCTTAACATAATTAGTCACCAGGAAAATACAAATCAAATAATGAGACAGAACCTCACACGTGCTAGGATGGTTATTATTAAAACAAACAAACAAAAGATAAGTGCTGGAGAGGATGTGGAGAAATCAGAACCCTTGTGCTCTGTGAGAATATAATTTGATACAGACAGCATGGAAAAAAGCGTTTTCATAGTAGTTAAGATTTGAAAGCAATCTAAATGTCCACTGATAGACAAATAGATAAAGATGTGATATATACATACTATGGAATATTATTCAGCCATAAAGAATGAAATCCTGCCATTTATAATTACTTCAATGAACCTGGGGGAAATTATGCTAAGTGAAACAAGCTAAAAATGGAAAGAAAAATACTACATGATACTGTTTCTATGAGGAATCTAAAATAGTCTCATGTAGTATTTCAATAGTCTCATGTAGAGTAGAATAGTGGTTTCCAGGAGCTAGAGGAAGGGGGAAACAGGTATTAGTCAATGGGTACAAAGTTTCCGCTAAGCAAGGTGACTAGTCTTAGAGGTATATTGTACAGTATAATGAGTATAGTTAGCAGCACTGTTATTTTGTTCTTAAAATTTTTCTAAGGGGGGTAAATCTTACATTGTGTTCTTATCACAAAATAATAATATAGTAATAATAATAAACAATAAAGAGGGGAGAAAACTTTTGGAGGTGATGGATATGTTTATGGCATAGATTGTGGAAATGGTTTTATCAATAAATATTTATCTCCAAACCCATGAATTTGTATACATTAATACAGATAGCATTTTGCATGGCAATTTTACCTCAGTAATGTGCTTTAAAGGGAATGGGTGTTTGACATGAGTGTTTCTGTTCTACTATATCCTTTATTTATATTTCAGGATAAACTAAATTTAGCACAGAATAATTTTTGCACCAGTAAAATAGAATTGAAATCCTGCTCTCCATAAAGCTTGTCAGACCTGCTAGACTCATTTTCACTGGGGCAATATTAGCCTTGTGGTTGCTTTCAAATGGCCAAATGTAATTTCAACTCCTTAACAGTTAAAGGAGTAGTTACATTTATACAGTCCTAAAATTATTTCATGAAGCTGGTGTGCCCCCGGTGAAAATGAGTTTGACATCCCTGTTCTAGTGGCAAAGTGTTGGGGCCTGGCTTACTGATGCATTTCAGCTCAAGAGGCTGCACTTCTTGTGTTGCCCAGGAGAGGGCGTCAGCATAATTGTGGTCAGAGCGCCAGCATTGCATCTGTAGAGCACGGGAACCAGCTGTCAATCAAGGTACTGATCACACGCTGATCAGGCACCTAACTGACCAATCACTAACAAGATCATGCACTGATCATGCACCCAACTGACCTATCACTAACAAGAGCACGCGGTGATCATGCACCAGGGCAACCTATCAGGTTACTTTCACTTTCCCGTCCCTATATAACCCCCTGCGCTTAAAATAAAACCTCGCAGTTTGAACAGAATCCAGTCTTACTGCCTTCTTCGCGCCTCTTGTTCCCACCCCTTTCATCCGTTTCAGGTAGACTCGGGACCCCGTTGACTGCTCCGCGGGCTGGAGCAGCAAAGGCTGGTTTTTGTCACAGTGGATACTGAGGAGCAACGGGCTTTGTGAATTCATTCTTTTATAGTGTCAAAAATTGCGTGTATCTTCTACATTGGTCCCATGAACATTATGTCTGAAATGCTTTTTGAATATTGCAGAGTTTAATGTTATTAGTTATACTACAGTATTTGGTATTTGTAGCTTAAAATAATTCTCTGAATTGAAATTTTAGAGATATATTTGCTGATGGAAGTATACTAACATTCCGACATTCCAAAAATTTTAAACTATAGCTTGATAAAATCTCTCACAAGCAGTGTGTAATTTATCACTGAATAAGCTATTTATTAAATATAAAATATTGAAGGCAAAATTTTCATAAGCATTACTAGATATTTTAACAGGTGTGAAGTTTTCAAGCATTTCTCTTCAAAAGGATGTGACAGAATTTGAAAGCATTAAAAATTGCCATAAAGTTGAAATATCTGTGTCAACATTATGTGAGAGATTTTTTTAAAGCACTAAAATATTTGGTATAGTAAAAAAAAAGAAATAAAGCCAATGGAATAAGATTACATAGATACTACCTTCCTTAGGTGAGTAAAATAATCCCAGTTAAATTCTTTGGAGGATCCCCCAGGATTTTATTGTAACACTGGGGAAATTCCTTAATTTTGAATTTTATGAACCCAACAAAAGGATTTTTCTAAAAAAATTAACTGAACTATTATTATGGAATTTTATTATATATGTTTATATATATGTTTGTATATATGTTTTATATATACATAGGTATATATATTCTACAGAACTTACCTAAAAGTATGTATATAATGTAATCCTTAGAGATTATAGAGATTTCTGAGAGTATTTTATGTCATCCATCTTCAGAGAGATATTGAAAATATAATTATGTAGTAAATTCATTAGCCATGCAAAGCTTTTAAATTTTATATAGTCCTATTTGTTTATTCTTTCCTTTATATCCCTTGCCTTAGGACATATATCAGTGAAGATATTACTGGCAGGATATCTGACATTTTAGTGCTTATGTTTTCCTCCAGTACTTTTATGGTGTCACAACTTACATTTAAGTTTTGTATCCATCTTGAGTTTATTGTGGTGTGTGGTGTTAAGTTAGTGGTATGGTTTCATTTTTATTTTTTTGCATGTCCCTGTCTAGTTCTCCCAACACCATTTGTTGAAGAGACTATTTTTATTACATTTTATGCTCTTTTCTACTTTGTCAAATATTAATTTACCATAGAGGCATGGGTTTATTTCTGGGCTCTCTGTTCTGTTCCATTGATCCATGTGTCTGTTCTTATGCCAATACCAGACTGTTTTGATTACAGTGGCCTTGTAATATAGTTTGATATCAGGTATTGTGATCTCTCCTACTTTGTTTTTCTTCCTTAAAATTGCTGAGGCTATTCAGGGTCTTTTTTGGTTCCAGATACATTTTTGAAATATTTGTTCTATGTCTGTGAAGTATGTCATTGTTATTTTAATAGGGATTGTGTTGAATGTATAGATTGCTTTGGGTAGTATAGACATTTTAATGACATTGATTCTTCCAATCCATGAAAACAGTATATACTTCCATTTGTTTGTGTCTTCCTTAATTTCTTTCTTCAGTGTTGTGTAGTTTTCTGAATATAAGTCTTTAACCTCCTTGTTAAGTTTATTCCTAGGTACTTTATTTTTCTTGTTGTTACAGTAAATGGTATTTTTTCCTAGTTTCTGTGTAAATTCACTTAAAGTAGTTTTATCTATTTTGAAAAAATGCACTACATACCAGTGACAATGCAAAGTATTTCACTTAGATTAGTATATGAAGTCTGTCCAGAAGGTATCCAGCCATGTAATATGAAAAAGAGACATTTATTGAAGAAGCTATAAGAAACATTGTACATAGGACAATGATGCCTCAGTCTCTTTCCAAACAGGCACCTTGGGACCTCACACAATTCTCTCAATCGCTATCAGCTGCCTGTGGTATCTTCCTGAGTTTCATCAACTATCTGAAATCTCTTTCCTTTAGAAGATGATTTTAGTTTTGAGAAAACCCAGATGTTACAGGACACCAAATCTGGGCTCTAGGGGCCTGAGTCACCTGGGTGATTTAATGTTTCACAAAAAAATTCTGCATAAGACATGATGCATGAGCAGGCCCCTCATGCATGGAAACTTTGTGGTAATGAAGCTGCCAATCACCCATTGCCCATAGCTATGGTTCTCTGAATCATTAGAATAGTTTCCATGGAGGAATGTTCAAGCTTAACACAAAATTTGATGTAGATTCATTGCTCTACTAGTTCAGTCATTTTGAATGTGACAGCCACACAGTACACATGCTCACTCAAGGGTGCCTACCATCCCCACTGACTAGTACAATGAAGTCATCATTGTTCATGTATGTACATTCTAGTCCACGCTTCTTGATTGTCAGGTTACATTGATGTTGCATTAACCATTCTTCTTATATTAACAATGGCTAGACATTTTCTGGACAGACCTCGTATGTCCCATTTTATTTAGATTGGCATTTTAATTTCTGTATTACCAAAGGTAAAATTAAAGTTCAGGAATCTCCTGAAGAGCTTATAATGTTAGTGCAGTAGTTTTCTTTTTGTAGTAACAAACTTTGTGGCTTAGAGCAACACCTGTTTATTATTTCAGAGTTCTTTGCACTGAAACCAGACAGAGTACAGTTTGCTCAGCTGGGACCTCAGGTCAAGGAGTCAGTAGAGCTGTGTTCTTTTCTGGAAGCTTTGGGGCTGAATCTGCTTCCCAGTGTGCATATTCATAGATAATTGGTCAAAATTAGTTCTGTACAATTGGAAGACTGAGGTCCCGTGTACTTGAAGACTGTAAGGGAGGAGCTTTCTGAAACTTCAGAGGACATCTAATTTTACTCATTATCATGAAGAAACTGTTTCTTTGCCTCAAATTTTTGGTAGTGAACAAAGTAAAATATTCCAAAAATGTTTTTACGGGCTAACTGTATTTATCTACCCATTTTTATTTTCTTTGGCTTACCCTAATGATTCAAACATTGAGAAAGTATAAGAGGCCATTGAATAAATGGGAGGGAGGAGGAAGATGAAGTGTAAATATAAGCCAAATTTCTCCATTTCTCATAACCTTTGAGTTAGAGTAAGAGATTATTAATTTAAGCAACTCTTCTTCCACTGAGATGAATGTAATTCACAATGGGGATAATGTAATAACTCATCACTGTCCATGGAGCAGTTTCATAATCCTCATCATTATACTTTTTGGAGTAAAATTGGGTGTTAGGTTCCTTCTAGAATGGATGGAATAAAGCAGTAGTGGCAATAGGTAAATTAGTTCCAGTCATTTTTTGGTTCTCTACTGTCCCCTAAACCTGTAGGTAAGATAAGGATTGCATTTTCTTATTTAAATTATAAATCAAGAATACTTACTTCTCTTCTCTCTTTTTGCCTTTGTCTTCCTGAGACATGGTCATAAAGGAATAGTCTAATTATCACTTTATTAAAATGAATATTGGACCCAGAAAACAAGATTAATAATTAGAACATGCTGTGTTTGAGTCTTTTTAGTCAACAGCCAATTATATTTTATATAAAAAAATGTCTACACCATTGTGTCTATTATTATTGTTTATCATTTATATTTTAAGTGAGCAAATTATAAGCAAATGATCTGCAGAGACATATTTCAGTTTGCAGCAGAGTCACTTTTTTAATACTTAAACTTCCAAATTTCAACAAACTTTAAGAACTAGTTCAGGTACAAATAGGGTTTTCAATGAAAAAACATTAGTAGTTAATAGATGGTCATTGTAATGTCAAAGAAAAACTGGCAAAGAATTTCCCTCTGCTAGTGTTGGACTCAAATATTCTTTATTTCTGCAGTGACTTCTTTGCTATTTGTTTGTTTGTTTATGTGTTTTTCTGATAACAATCTACTTTATGATTTTCTTCCAAGACCTTTATGTTTCATTGATAATCAGATTTTCAATGAAGCATATGGAATGTAGTTCACATTTTTATGTCTATGTGCTTATCTATGGTCCTTTTCAGAATAACTCAGACTTTTTCTGCTGTCACTATTATATCCATATACTAATATTTTCAGATGTCAGCAAGTCCAGTAGAAAACATTCATTCAGAAGCAAGAATCCTGAGTTGAGTGTCGTCAAGGTAAATCAAAATGGCAATATCATAGTAGTCTGTTTATACCTTGTGCCTTGAATGTCACAGAATCTCAGTGACAGCAATTAATTGTGGTTGAGTTATGTGCTTTTTAATTCATAACAAAAACTAACAAAGCCACTGTGATAAAGAACTTTTACTTCTTTCGAAAGTTTTGAGATAGCATCTCTACTTTAAGGACTGGAAACATAATGTTGAACTATTGTGCATTTAAAAAATATAAATATTTTATGAATGTACAAATGCATTATTTTTTCATAAGGCAATATAAACTTTGTCTACTTGAAATCTTGAATTTCTTTTATTTTGGATGACTTTGACAGGTTACTGGATTCATTGGAGAAAGGAATGGTTAAGCTGACATATGAAAGAAAGATGAGCACTTATTATCTCAGTGAAGGAAGGTGGGGAAGAATATTTTATAAAGAGATAGTAGCTGTTTTAAACATTATAAGGTTAAAATATTTAGCAGTTTCAAAAGACAAATACATTCAGCATATCACACCATGATATGCTATGAAAGAATTCCCTCACATATTAAAATGTAGTTTCAGAAGGAGAGGAGAAAGAGATAGGTCCAGGAAAAGTAAAATATTACAAAAGAATAATGACAAATTTCTCAGATAACAGGGAAACATTAATTATACACTGAAAAGCTTAACCAACCCAGAAAGATAAACACATGCAACATATGTATGCATATGAAAGTATATAATATATACTTATTATGTAATATATCCATGCATGTTTGTGTGTGTGTATATATATACATTTTATTTATATATATCTATAAAGAAACTGATGAACATACATGGTGATGGATATATATATATATATAAAGAAACTGATGAATGCAAAATATAAAGAGAAAACCATGGAATAAGCAAAAGAAAGATGAAGATTCCTTAGTGGGAAACCAAGCCATGCCAGCAAGTCATCAGAAGCTAGGGAAGAGGCACAGAAGAGATTCTTTCTCACAGCGCCCAGGAGAAACGAACCTGCCAACACCTTGATCTTGGACTGTAACCTCTGAGACTGTAAAACAATGAATTTCTGTTGTTTAAGCCACCCAGATTATGGAACTTTGTATGGCTGCTCAGGCAAACTAATACATGTGAGAAATTTAAACTAACCTCAGACAAAGTAGATGTTAAGCAAAAACTGTTAGAAATGAAGAGAGATAATTTACAATAATTAGAGGATCATTAAACAAGGAAGGTATAAAATTCTAAGTTTGTATCATCTAATACTATAGTTTCAACATACATAAAATAAATTCAAAATAATCAAAAATAATAGGCCAACTCTGTATTTATAGTGGATGACTTTGGCAAAAACCTTTCAGTTAATCATAGAAAAAGCAGATAAAAGCTAACGATGTAAACGGTTTCACACACACAATTAAGAATATTGACCTAATTGATACAGATTAATAAAACAAATTTATGTCAATAAATTTAGCAATGGTTGAAATGAAAAATTTAAACACAAATTACCAAAAGCAACACACTATGAAATTGAAAACTATCTAGTACTAGGTAAATTATATAAATTTTGCATATAATAAATATCTTCATACACATAGCCCTCCAGGACTAAATGATTTACCAAATAGTTGCAAATATTCAAGGAAAAACTAACACAACACTTTGAACAGCACTTCCAGATATACAAAAAGAAGTACTATTGCTAACTTATTGAATAATGCCTATATAAATGTCATACCAAAATGTCACCAGGTAATGTTTTAAGAAAAATAAGAAAATAGCATAATATTTCATGAAATAGATGGAAAATGAGCTCAACAAAATATTATTACTCAAATCCAGTAATATATAAAAGTACAATATAATGTGTCACGATCAAATTGAATTCATCTTAGAAGTGCAAGCTTAGTTTAACCTTACAAAATAAATTATTTCAATTCACCATATTATAAAAGAGTAATAAATTATATGAATATGTACTAGTTGAAAAATGTTACCCATAAGGTATTCAAGTAAAATCCATGGAATCTGTGATTATTCACATGGATACATGTATGACTAAGTTTAAGATCTTGAAAGGAGGCTCTTACCTTGGAT
>PVKM010043937.1:0-12380 GCA_004027735.1 Carollia perspicillata | reverse complement strand
CTTGCAAATAACACTTTCTGTTGTGTTATAATGTGCTGTAAATGCCATCTGTATTACTGAGAGTTCCACAGGAAACCAATGATCCAGTCCAACTGGTACTTGGAGAGGGGGATGGTCACTTGGTAACTGGGGGAGGGCCGAGTTCCTGCAAACCCACAAGAGAGGTGCAGCTGCAGTGCCCCAGAGCTAGAAACAGCAAAAAGCAGTCAGTGCCCCTCAACCTGAAAGATGAGGGAGGGAGAGGACACGTGACCTGATGGGAGCCAACCCAGCCAACCTACAGTGACCAGGTAGGGAGGGAGCAGGGGAAATAATTTTCTCAGTCTCCTCCCTCCTCCAGATGGCTTGCTGTACCTCTCATGGTACCTGTCATTGGTAGGAGCTG
The DNA here is from genome assembly GCA_004027735.1 of Carollia perspicillata. Lineage (NCBI taxonomy): Eukaryota > Metazoa > Chordata > Mammalia > Chiroptera > Phyllostomidae > Carollia > Carollia perspicillata. Next base: position 11,995 of record PVKM010043937.1, on the reverse strand, counting down.
GAAGGTGAGGGAGCCTGTTGATGCTGTCCCACTGAGTAAAGGCCAGATGGAGAAGGCTGGAGAGTGGAGCTGGAGGGGCCAGCAATGGGACCAGACACAGCATTCAAATGCCTTTTATGTGCATTGCCATAACCTGGCTGTCTTTACACGGATGTGCTGTTTTACCACCAGTCCAGCCCGGGCTGGGAAAGTGAGGCAGGATGATATAGGGTGGGCTCTGAGCCTCTGGCATTAACAATGAACTTGCTACCTTACCAGTGTGGAAGTCCTGCCAGACCGCGCCTGATTTGTCAATAGCACTGCTCTCCTTGCCAGCCTCTGAAGACTTGATTAAAACAACTGTTTTCTACTCTGGCCACATGCTTTGAAAACATGATTTTCCTTGCTATATAGTGTTTCAGGGTTTGGTGAGGCACTAACCTGGGCCAGTGTGGTGCCCAGAGCATGGAGGGATCACTACAGGTCACTGCTGACCTGCCACTGGCGACGGAGGGGATTATTTGGAACAAACCATGTAGAACAAGACCCTCGAACAGTGTCAGAACCACAGGCAGAGGGCGGGGGTATGAAAGGGAGTAAGCGAGGGAATGCAGGACCGCAGTTAGATTAGGACAGTTTGGGCGAACATTTTGTCTGTTGTCAATTTTGCAACATAAAGAAATCTAATTTTCTTCTCATGGGAAGTCATTTGCTTTGAGCAAGCACTTTGAAATTTCTCAAAATGTAGTTTCACTGATTGACAACATTCGTTAAGTTTTGGCATTTTTTCCTCCTTCAAAGTTACTGACTGATTGCACAACAGTCTGAGGATCATTTCCTGTCTAATAGAACATATGCAGTTATGTTACTTATACATATTATTAATTTCGAGTATTTTGATTAGCATTTTACTTTTAAGAGAGTCAAAGGACAAAATATATCTGATGAATTAGGTGAGATTAAAATTGTATGATTAGGGTGGTGAACACACAGTGTAGTGTACAGATGATGTGTTGTAGAATCATATACCTGAAACCTGTGTAATTTTATTAACAGTGTCACCCCAATAAATTCAATAAAGAAGCTTAAAAATTGTGCACTAGAGAAAATAAGCACAATGAAAGATTTACATTATATTTGGATAAGCTAAGCCGAGAATTGCTGATCCATATAAAATCTGGTCTCACCTCTTTTATTTGGTTTAGTTCTGTATGTTTTCATGTCTGCTTTCCTGTCTAGTCAAGAGGTTTAAAGTAGTCCTCAGTCATCAGTGAGATCCCGGGAACAATAAACTTGATTGTAGTTGTTTATTAAACAAGTCCTAGGGTAGAAGCTGTGAGTGTACACCACGGCCTCCAGTAAGCCCGCCCACTCAGCGGGAAGAGAAAGCGCAGAGGTTGACCCAGCTGACCTCCCACGGCTGTCCTCCCTACTTACGGGGCTCAGAAATGGGCATCGGCCCAGTAACCTGGTGACTCCGCTAAGCTCAGGCTGCAGTTTTCCCGTGTGCCGCCACCTCTGAGCTAAAGATGACTTGCGGCCTGGAAGTTTCTCCGTTCCCCAGCACAGCCAGCCCGTGCCCGCCTGTCTGTGCGGCTGTGTCTCCACCACCCAGAAGAGGCACTGAGTGGGACCTATTTCTGTGGAGGGCTAAATCAGACCGATTTAGTGTGCCTGAAATTACCGTAAATTCTTAAGAAACAGAGTAACAAAACTTCAGTACATGTGAGTTTAGCTTTCGTAAATGATCTAGTGCAGGGGTATCCAAACTTTTGGTGTCTCTGGGCCACCACTGGAAAAAGAGTTGTGTTGGGCCACACATTAACTGCACAAACACTAAAGAAAACTGATGAGCAAAAAAGGGGGTTTAAATAAATGTACGATTTCGTATTGGGCTGCATTCATAGCCATCCTGGGCCACATGTGGTCCGCAGGCCATGGGTTGGACAGCCCTGATAGTGTATTAAGGTCGGGTAACAAACAGCCCTGCACTTAACAGGCATCCGCAAAGTGAACGTATGAGCTGTCCCTAAAAATATCAGAGGCTTACAGTGCTCTAATCACAGACAGTATCCATTTAAATTGAATCTCAAACAGATTGCTACTCCTCTGTGTGTTTCACATAGCAGAGAGTAAAGGGACTGCCCATGAAATGTATGGGCTTTATTTACTTTTAAATTACTGCGGTAGAGTAGAGTTGATAATATCCTCTCCCCTCATCTTTAAAAAAAAATTAAAACTGATTTGTGGAACAGTCTTATATTTACAGGATAACTGAGCAAATAGTATAGAGTTCCTACCCTATACCACCGCTTCTGCACACCATTTTCCCTATTACTAACATCTTACATTAATGTACATTTGTTACAATTAATGAGCCAATATGGATACACTATTATTAACATATCCACGCCGTATTCGTATTTCCTTAGCTTTTACCTCATGTCCCTTTTCTGTTCTAGGATCTAGGATCCACACCATTTTTAGTTGTTTTGTCTCTTTAGCTCCCTCTTACCTGTGACAGTATCTCAGATTCTCCTTGTTTTTGGTGACTGGACGGTTTTCGAGTCCTGGTGTCCCCGTGGGGCTGTGTCTGAGGTTTTTCTCATGATCATGCTGGGGCTATGGGTTTGGGGAGGAAGGTAACCTAGTGAGGTGCCATTCCTAACCCATTTTGTTCAGATCACAGATGAGCAGCATGACTCATCCTGGTTGGAACTGACCTTGATCACTGTGCTTGTCAAGTTTCTCCGGTGAAAAGGGACTCTCCCCTCCCTCACCTCTTCATGCTGTCCTTCTCGGGAGGAGGTCGCTGCGCACAGACCACAGCTGAGGAGTGGGAGTTGCAGTCCCCTCCTCTGAGGAGCAGGAGCTGCACGCATTTGGATTTCTTCTGCATGGGAGGTTTGCCTCTCCCTTCTCATTTATTATTTATTCAGTCATTTACTTATAGTAGTATGGACTCTTGGATGTTTATTTTATATTTTGGGTTATAATGCTTTGATTTTGTTGCTCAAATTGTTCTATGTTTGGCCACTGAGTTCCCCCTCTTTTGAAATTTTGTTCGAACGAGGAGCTATGGTTTCTAGTGTCCATACTGATGAGGGAGAGGTCTCATTGTGGGACTGCCCTTCAGACCACCCTGTCTTGTTCGCTGTGATGAAGCTGCTGTTCGAGGGGGGCAAACGGCCCCCGCCCCACCCCGCCGACACCTCTCAGCCAGCAGGGCTCAGAGCCAAGTCTCTAGAGGGAAATGAAAGAGTTATGAGATCCAGATTAGAACGTATACAGAAGAAGAGAGTAATAATGCTCAGTGTGGGTAAACGGTCAGAGTGCGTGTGGGCACATGTGCGCAAGGACACTTCACTGAATTCTCCACTTAACCAGCGCTCACTGAGGGCCCGCTGCGTGCTGGGCCGCATCCCAGGCACAGGGGATGCGCCAGAACAGCACAGGGTCCCCAACGTCCTCGGCATGTGGGGAGACGGACCGTTGCCCCAAGTAAAAAACGTCAGGTGGTGAGAAATGCGTTGAGGAAAAATAAAGTACTAAAGGGCAAGAGTGCAGCATGGAGTGGGGGGGCAAGGCGCCCTTTCAGACAGTGGCAGGGCAGGGACTGCTGATGAAGTGGCGTCTGAGCGGCAATGAGGTGGAGATGTGACCTCTTCGGGTTTCTGGGGAAGAGGCTTCTGGGAAGATGAAACGATACGTTTGAAGGCCCTGAAATTAATGACTAAAATGAACCTGAGGGGTCATGTGTGGGTTTAAATCTCCCATGCTATCCTGATTTTGCCATTAACATGAATTATTAAAAAGACTTCAGTGAGCAAACGTGATTGCTTTTATGCCGGAGTGATCTCTTTCCTGTGGGGAGCACACCAACTCACCTAACCCCGTGTGACCGGGGTTTCCAGGAAGGAGAGGGCTGTTTTCCATGTGTGGGCCACGGGGAAGGAAAATCTGCGCAGCTCCGGGGGCCCTGGTTTGGGCTCCACCGGACTCCTCCTCCCAGGGAAAGGAGGCTGTTGAAAGCCGGCTGAAAGGCCGGCAGCAACCCGTCTCATCCGATGTAGAGAGAAATAAAAGCTGCTTGAGTGGTTTTCAAATGTCTTAATTTTCATAATTGTTTCCACATTATGGGCTGGCTGGACATTTTTTTAGAGCATCAAGTTTGGGAGAGTCTAAATGAAAGCTTTGCTCATGAAGTTTTCATTTGGATTCCACATATAGACTTTCTAAACCATCATTTTATGAAGGCTTAAATTACTGAAGTTTGAAGTTGTGGTAATAGCTCCAAAGTTTAACATCTTTTGTTTTGGGGTCACAACTACTCAAGTTCTCTATACTTTTAGTATAAAAGAAAAAAAAAACAGCTTGGAATTTGGCAGAATTAAAGTTGAGTGATGTTAAAATTGTCTTGATATTGACCATATTGGGTGACCTATTAGCATAAAATTTGAAAATATATTTTCAGAAAAGTGTGTTTTCTGTGCTTCTTTGGGCTATTAAAACAAAGCAAACAAAAACCTCAAAGACTACTTAGAATACCCATTTTTTTCATATAGTGCAAAATAGTCTTTGAATGTCATTTGACTGGGTCATTGTACTGTGGTAATTCTGTAGTTAGTGATCTGAAGTGTGGCGCTCGGTCTGCCCGGTGTTTCTTTGCAGAAGGCAGTGTGGTGTCCGGAGAAGCCTGGGGCCCGGGAGCACAGCTCTGTGGGTGGAACCCAGGGCCTTGCACTCACAAGTTGCGCGGCCTCAGGAAAGGGCGCTTCAGCTTCCCCATCTGCGAAATGGCTGCGATACGAATACCCGCATCTTTGCGGGAGAGTTCAGTGAGATGACCCGTGTGACATGCTCGTCTGGCGCCGGTCACAGAGTAACCACTCAAAGATTAGCAATTAAAAAATACAGTGGTAATTCATAATGAAGTAGAGATAGTAAGTAACCCAACAACACGTAAGGAACAAGTGGAGGAGTTCTCTAATTGGCATAGTTAGTAGGTGATGTGTAAGTCAGCAAAAGCATTTAATTAAACCTTTTCATTTTAGTGGGGGAAGAGATAGTGTAGGAGAGAGATTCATTCATTCATTCCACAAGTAGGAGCATAAAAGGCATGGCACCGACTCTGCCGGAGCAAGACTGGTCTAGGGTGGGGGGTGGACATAAATGCATAAACACGAGAAAATGTGTGACAGATGGTAGTTGCTCTGATGAAGATATAGCAGGGCTCTCTGATAGTGAGAGCTGTGTGGTTACTTTTTTCCCTATTCTTTTTGGCCACCATGGGCTTGTTCTCTATGAGTTTGTTTCTGTTTTGTTGGGTTTATTCATTTGTTTTGTGTTTTTAGATTCCACATATAAGGAAAATCATATAGTAACTGTATTTCTCTATCTGACTTATTTCACTTAGCATAATGTTCTCCAGGTCCATCCATGCTGTTGCAGGTGATAAGGTTTCATTCTTTTTTGTTGCCGAATGATATTCCATTGTATATACAGGGTGGGGCAAAAGTAGGCCTACAGTTGTTTGTATGGAAAATAATATAATAATCAGTATATACTAATACAAGAATCAACTGTGTTTTGCACACTCAGAACTTTAAACCTACTTTTGCTCCCCCCCACCTTGTACATACCACTTCTTTATTCATTATCTATTGATGGATATCTAGGTTGTTTCCTTATCTTGGCTGCTATTAGCAAAGTTGCAGTGCACATAAGGGTGCATATATCATTGCAAATCAGTGCTTTTGTTTTCTTTGAATAAATGCCCAGAAGTGGAATTGCCAGATTATATGAGGGCTCTATTGTAAATTTTTTGAGGAATCTCCATACTGTTTTCCACAGTGGCTGTTCCCATTTATAACCCCACCAACAGCGTGTGAGGGTACCCCTCCTCTTCTCCACATCCTCACCAGCACTTGATATTTATTGAATTATCAGTGGTTGCCATTCTGACAGATGTGAGGCGATATCTCATCATGGTTTTAATTTCCCCGATGATTAGTGATGTCAAACATCTTTTCATATGTCTGCTGGCCATCTGTATGTTCTCTTTGGAGAAATATCTATTCAGATCCTCTGCCCATTTTTTTTAATTTGAATTGTTTGAGTGTTTTTAGAATAAAGTTGTATGAGTTCCTACATTTTTTGGTTATTAATCCCAAATATATATATATCTGATAGATAGATATCATTTGCAAATATCTTCTCTCATTTTGCAGATTTCCTTCACTATACAAAACTTTTAGTTTGATATGGTCTCATGTATTTAATTTTTCTTTTTTTGACCCTGCCCCAGGAGACATATCCAAAAAGATATTGCTAAGAGGAGTGTTAGAATTTACTGTCTATGTTTTCTTCTAGTTTTATAGCTTTGAGTGGGGGGTTACTTGGGATTGGTCAGGGAAGGTGTCTCTGTGAAGGGCGTGTTCAGGCTGGGGTCACAGAACCATGTTTTAAGGTTTGAGAGGGGTCAAGAGATGATAAATCCGATCACTTGTTACAAGTTTGTCAAAGTTTTTGGTCATTGCTAGTTAAGAAAATACAGCGATCTGTAGTTAATATGCACTGGGGACTGTCAACACCTTGGTGGTATATGGCAGAAGTAAAAAAATCAGAAGTACCAATTTACAAAACTTCCAGTTATCCCTTTTTGGAGCTCTGGGGCGATTGCATCAGGAAATGTTTCCAGGGGAGCTGGGGAAGGTGGTGTGCTGACTTGGTTAGCTGTCAGGATGTAAGGGCATGTGGTTACCTGAAGCTCTAAGTAGAAAACCATTTTATTTTCATTTTCACTAAAAAACTGCGGTGTGCTTTGCTTGTCAGTGTAGTAATGAGGAGCGTAAGCGACTGCTTGAGGCTTTTCCTTTGAACATCAATTTTGATGTTGCCGACTGCAGTTGTCAAAGAAAAGCACAACACATGAAGTGGAATGTGCACTCCTGAGACAGGATTTGTAAAGTAGCATTTAAAAGCCTATTTATTTGTTATGGAAAATGTGGAACAGAAAAATCTGGGAAGAATTTTTTTAAATGACCCACAATTCCATCATTCTTAATATTATACTTTGAGATTTTTTTCTTATCTTTTTTCTGTATCTTTAAAAAAGTCAAGACACTATATATATTTATGTGTCTATGTGTCTATGTATATAAATATATGTATATATAATTATTTGTAATAAAAGTAATGGCATATGCTTTTTCTTGTATTACCACAACTTTATGGTAAGTGTGGTTTGAAATGGCTGCATCTACCTGCATAATTTTTAAAATAATTTCCTATATGAACTTTCTTTTTGCTCTTGTCTGTTTTACGCAAAAGTAGAATTTGAGGCTGAGAGGTAGAAAGCCGCTCGGCAGGGATTCTGGCTGTTCACGGTCTCTCCACCTTTTAAGACAAAACTCCTTCTCAGTCTCAGGACAATTTTTGTTAAACTATGTCTAAGAATGTGCCATTTTAATTTTGATGGGGGAAAGCTGGACTTGAAGATCTTTGAAGTAAAAGCCATTGAGGTTTTTAGGGTGTCATATAATTACAAATTCAACCAAATTTATGAATCAAAACTAAAATGCTAAGACTCCTTTAAAAGGAAATTAGGAAATTTTGAAGGTTTTTTTTTTGATAGTATTATAATTCCGTCATTTTTCTTACATATTAATCTTCATATTGCTGATAAATTAAGGATAATATAATTTTAAATTAGAAATGTGTTTCCTTTAGGTAACTACAGCATATAGCAAAATAAAACACTATTTTTCAATAGTGAAAGGACACATTAATTGCACCATTAAATTTTTCATGTGGTTCTTTGATTTTTTTTTCTTTTGAATTTCTATATACTTTCAACATTGTTGAAAGCTGAATATTTTCCTTGGATATTTAAATTGAATTTTACTGGATTAGAATCTTCTGCTCAACTCATATGCTCCTAGTAGGATTATAAATGCAATCTGTCTCAAGGGCAGTGTGATAGTATGTATCAGAAATCACTAAACAAGTTTACACCCTGTACTTCACCAACTTGAAATCTGTGGATTAGTTTTAAGGAAATAATTGGCCAAGTATATAGAGATTAGTGCACAAGAATGTAGCCTTGCTTATAAAAGCAAAATGCTGGAAACAATCCAAGTGTCCAGCCTCTGGGGATTGGTTAAATGAAGTGTGGTATATTCAGGTACTGGAATATTAAGAAACTATTAAACTGATCAAATATATCTATACTTTTAATTTGGGAAATTATCACAATAAAGTGTAGATATATTGGCCTGTTGCATGGAGTTATCTGATACTGGCGACTAAGACTGGTGAATGAATGTCTGTGAAAGAGAGTAACTTTTGTCATTATTAAAATTGAGTCCCCCTTCCTCATAATTGAAAGGCACTGGAACTATTTGTCTCTTGAGACCACGCTCAGTTGGTTATTTAAACATGTAAAGTGGTATTCTTACCTTCCATTTGCTATGGCAGAGAGATATGTCTACTTCACTTAACAGTACCATTTTATCACTAAAATGTAAATTAAAAGGAAGACTACCTAAGATACATTTCCGTTTTGTACTACTTCAAATTGATATCCGATATGCTTATCCTGATTCTGCATGGTGTATTGGATTACAGAATTTGTAAGAACCTTAAAAGCTGTTCAGCTTTTGCTGTTAGAGCCACCTCGTTCCCAGCAGTGAATGCCCAGGGTCCAAGCCTCCTGGATCTCCAGCAGATAAATTGCAGCCTCATTCCCTGTGATGGAGCCCATGGTTATCCTCCCCAGAAGCTAGATTTCCTGGCTCTCCGCCCGTCTCCTTTGATAGGACCTTTCAGGCCTATACCCAAGCCCTTGTGAGACAGAACACCTGGTCCTCCCACCAAGCATGGGTGGATGGGCAATCTCAGAGCCTCTGCCCAGCCTGTCCTTGGCCAGAATCCCTCACTTTTGGGGTCCAAGAGGTCTCATTCTGAGATTAGTATCTCCCTGTCTGCCTGATGGTCCAATTTGGGGTCTGCTTTCAGACATGCGTCCTGAGGACTGGCCCTCACTTGGCAGGTATGTTCTCATATCCTTGGACGTCTGCCCAGACTCCAGATCTCAGTGTTGCCAAGGGGAGGCCTTCCCTTCCACCACCTGCTGTGTTGGGGAGAGCCCAGGGAAGGAAACGGACCCAAAGTGATTGAGTTGGAAAATCCAGCAAACGAATTCCCATTGGTACAATTTGGATTAGGAGAATAAGAAAGGAACTTTTAAAAAGGTCGGGAAGGCGTATTGAGACCAGTCTCCAGCCCTGCACCACATGCTTAACAAGTGATTGTTGGCATTGTAGCTTGAAACCAAAAGATGGCAAAAGGAATCAGTGATGGAAAACTGATCTCGTAGGGAAGCCATTTGGTCACGTGAAAAGTAACTCAGCACCCATTATCTTGGCAAGAATGTGCCTGGCATTCCCAAGCCACCTTTGATTAATGAACAGAACCCATAAGTAAGAATGAGCTGGAAACCACCAGGAGAAAGCATTAACATTCTGTGCTGTAACCATCACCAGTGCCGAGTGGATATGGCAGGGCTTAGAGTATTTGACTTACTGCTGCCTCCACCGTTATTTATTCATTGATTCATTCAGCCGCCGGTCAGCCAGCATTCAGCAAATACCTGTTGGGAGGCAGTCAGGGCAGAGGGGCCCTGGGATTATAACGGGGACACTGAGTGTGCACCTGGCCTGGGACGCAGACCCAGTTACCAGTGTGAGATGAGTGCTGTGATAGGAGGCCGGGGCTTGGGTCTGGGAGCAAGGGTCATTTACTGAGATCCGAGGGACTGAGAGGGGTTGGCCAGACCAGGGGCTTAGCAGTGGCAGTGGGGGTGGTTTATCGATTGATTTTGCAAAGAATGATGTTTGTTTCTTCTTTACATTTCTTTCCAGGATGTTCAGCTCTTCTCCACAATGAATGAGTGTCATTATGATAAGCAGATGGACTTTTTTTATAATAAGAGCAACATTGACACCGCCGACGACTGGACTGGGACGAAGCTTGTGATCGTTTTATGTGTTGGAACATTTTTCTGTCTGTTCATTTTCTTTTCTAATTCTCTGGTCATCGCAGCAGTGATTAAAAACAGAAAGTTTCATTTCCCCTTCTACTACCTGTTGGCCAACCTGGCGGCCGCCGATTTCTTCGCTGGAATTGCCTATGTGTTCCTCATGTTCAACACTGGCCCCGTTTCAAAGACTTTGACTGTCCACCGCTGGTTTCTCCGCCAGGGCCTTCTGGACACCAGCCTGACGGCCTCCCTGACCAATTTGCTGGTGATTGCTGTGGAGAGGCACATGTCAATCATGAGGATGCGGGTCCACAGCAACCTGACCAAAAAGAGGGTGATATTGCTCATTTTACTTGTCTGGGCCATAGCCATCTTTATGGGGGCGGTCCCCACACTGGGCTGGAATTGCCTGTGTGACATCTCTGCCTGCTCTTCCCTGGCCCCCATTTATAGCAGGAGTTACCTCATTTTCTGGACTGTGTCCAACCTTTTGGCTTTCTTCATCATGGTGGTGGTGTACCTGCGGATCTACATGTACGTCAAGAGGAAAACCAACGTCTTGTCTCCACATACCAGTGGTTCCATCAGCCGCCGGAGGACGCCCATGAAGCTGATGAAGACAGTGATGACTGTCTTAGGTAAGAGGAGCCAAGTGAGCCAGTCTTCCCATTCATTCAGCAAATATTTATTGAGTACCTACTGTGTGCAAGGCACACAGTAGGTAGCAGGAATGCAGCAGTGAACAAGAACAGACCCCACCTGCCTCAAGGGTCCACTCTAATAGGGGAAGACAAAATGAGTATTCTGATAGGGATAAACAAAAGAATTTTATAATACATTTTATTATAAAGTTTATAAAGTAAGGGGTTGAGGAATCTAATTGGGAAAAATAAAGCAGAGAAGGCAGATGAGGCGTGCTTAGCAGGCATAGTTTGCAGTTTTAAGAAGTGTCGTGAGAGGCAGCTTCATCTAGAGGACGACTTTTGAGCAGGGACGTGAAGGTGGTGAGGGACCTGAGCGCGTGGGTGTCTGGGGAAGGGTGTACCAGGCAGGGGATGCAATGAGCACAGGGTCCCTGAACAGGAGAAGGCCAGTGTGGCCAGAGTGAGTGAGGAAGGGCAGAGTGAGAGGAGCCGAGGGCAGAGGTACCGGGGAGCAGGGTGGGATCACTCGGGCTGTATGGGCTGTGCACTTACTGTAAGGACTTTCGCTTTTCTGAGAGGGATGAGGAGCCATTGAAAGTCTTTGAACAAAGGAGCGATGTGGTTTGACTTGGATATTAATGGCACCTCTCTGGCTGCTCTTTTGAGAAAATACCATAGTAGGGCAAGGACAAAAAGGGAGAATTTCTCACAAGGGTATTTCGGTAATGAGGAGGGACAACAGTGATGAGGACCGAGGGCAGCCTGGAGGTGATATGGTATGGTCCAATTCTGCATGTTTCTGAAGGTAGAGCTGATAGAATTTGCCGATTGGTAAGGTATGAGGGAAGGGGAGGGGGAGGGGAAGGTGGGGAGTATTATTTCTAAGATGGGGAAGACAGAAGAGGGGCATTTGCAGGAAGGCCAGGAGTTTGCTTTCAGACAGGCTAAGGTTAGGATCCTGTTACGCATCTCAGTGGAGTCCCTGGGTGGGCAGTCGGGTGTATGAATCAGGAGTTCAGGAGTCTGTCCGGGCTGGAGATGGATATTTCAGAGTCATTGAGGGGAGAAACGGTATTTTAAACCACAAGACAGGAGGAGCTCGCCATGGAGAGGAGAAGAGGACCAAAGAATGAGCCTCAGGACGCTCCAGTGTGAGGAGGAGGGAAAGAGGGGACAGCCCGCACAGCAGTCCAGAAGGAGCGCTCAGAAAACCCAGGAGAGTACGGTGTCCCAGAAGGCAAGACAGGGAGGCCCTGCAGGAAAAGGAGGGTCAGTGGTGGCGGCCCTCCGGAGGGACGGGGTTTCATGAGCCTATGGGGTTGAGCAGGGC
>PVKM010043936.1:0-12386 GCA_004027735.1 Carollia perspicillata | reverse complement strand
CCCGGGGAGGCTCGTGGTGTGGGGACACTGCTTTCTGATTTTTCCTCCCTTCTACCTCGGATCCCCCTGCGAATCCTGTGGGCCTTTGCTTCCACACACACAAGCCCCTCGGCCCCCTCCTCTCCTGCTGCCTCTGTTCTGGTACCTCCAGTCCTTCTGCACCCCGGATTTTCAAGTTTGCTTGGAGCTTTCTGAGTAGGTATTGTGATGGGCAGAGTGGCACTCCAAAAGCTATGTCTTCAGCCTATCTCCTGGAAACTGGCCCTATTTAGAAAAACGGACTTGCTAGATGTGACCAAGGATCTTGCAATGAACAGATGCTCCTGGACTGTCCAGGTGGGCCCTGAGTCAGTGATAACTGTCCGTACAACAGACACACTGGGGGGACCTGACGTACAGGAGCAGGGAGGCAACAGGGGGCAGAGACTGGAGGGCTGCAGCTCCCAGCCAAGGAGCTCTGGGAGCCGCCAGAGGAGGAAGAGGCAGGAACAGGAGCTCCCTCTGGCTCCCAGACACCTTGATTTTGGGCTTCTGGCCTCCGGCCCCGTGAGGGATAAACCTCTCTGGTCCCAGGCCACCTAGTTTGTGGTGAGTTGTTACAGCATCCACAAGAAACCAGCACATACGCATGTGGTTCAAATGGCAAAACAACACAAAATGTGAATATTGAGGAATCTAGCTTTTCTAGGTAACTGCCTTTACTAGTTTCTTTTCTACTCACCCAGGGTTTCTTTATAGAGATAGAAGAAAATAGGATTCCTCCTTGCTGTTTAAGAGTGGTCTTTTAAAACGGCTGACTGTGTCACACTCATTTTGCTTAGATGCAGTCACTTGGCCTGGCCCCTGAGCCCTGACCCCCACCCCCATTCCCTCCAGGCTACAGCCCCACCCGCTGCGGCCAGAAGATCCCACACGCCTTCTGCCTCAGGGTCCTGACAGCCACCCTTGCTCCTGCCTGACCCTCAGGCTCCTTTCTGTTCCCACCGCCTTCCTGTCATCAGTTCTCACTCGACTGTCACTCCTCCTGACCCCCAGCAGCCCTCTCTGACCTCCCTATTGAAAATAACACTTCTAACCCTGTAACTTACTGTAGCTCAAGGGTTCATCGTCTTTCTTGAATTTGTCACAATCCGACATTGTCTTGAACGTGTGTTGGTTTCCTGATCTGTGTGGTGTCTGTCTCCCTCCCGACTGTACATTTGAGGAGCTGGGACTTGGCTTGTTCACACCTCCATCCTGGACCCGAAAGAGTGCCTGGCACATAGTAAACTCTCCATACACATTTGCTGAATACGGAGATTAACCCTGAAGGCCAGCCACTGTTCAGAAACTGCAGCGCACTAAGGCAAGGTCTGTGGAGCTCGGGACCCTCTAAAGGAGAGCGCTGCCTGCTGTGTGGCGTGCAGCATTTTTCGTGGAGATGACTGACAGCTTCTGTTAGCTTTTCAGAGGGGTCTTGGCCCCAAAGACGTGAAAGGGTCTCAAAATCAGGGCACGGTTGTGCAGAAAGGGGGTCTACTGGGGGCCAGGGCATTGTAGCCTGGAGGAAAGAACCCACGGAAGCCACGACCACTGTTCGTAAGTCTCATGGGTGGTGAATGAATGGGGGAAATGACAGGGCTTTTTCTTCAGCAAGGGAAGGACCGCCAAGCTAAGAACCTGCAGAGGGCTGGTGAGGTTGTGAGGTTGGACGTATGTAAGCGTACACACATGCCTCTCTGTCAGAAATTGTTCCGGGATGAGCAGGCCAAGGGAGCACACAGCTCTGGGATGCAGGAGTGTTGCATGGTTCGGGTCAGAGGTGACAGTCTCTCAGTTAATGTAGCTGAGGGTCCTTCCGGCCTTCCACAGGCTAGAGTACAATTGAGATGCCTCTGCCTGTCCCCGGAGTGAGTTTATTTGAGTGCCATTCCCATATTTCACATGAAAGGAGCAAGTCTGGACTGACTCCCTCCCTGCTAGGCTGGTTTCCCCTTTGCCTGCTCCCGTGATTCTGGGAGGGGCAGTCTGGGTCTGAAATGCAAGGACAGGCCTGGATCCCTTTCTGAGGCCACTGCCCTTTTGCAGCAACGACCTTGGCTTGCATAGGCTGCCAGCCAGGCTCTCAGGACTGCTGGAGCTGTGGAATCTCCCATAGGCTGGACTGTCCTCCTCCTGCTTCCCTTGGGCTTCCTCGAGGTCAGCAGCTTTCTTTCAGGCCTGTCGTTCCAAGACCAGAGCATCCCATTTCACGGCTTTTATCTGGATCATCAGACCACATCTGACAACAATTTCAGGGCACCCTTCCTGCTGTGCCCTCTGAGATGGGCAGCTCTCCAGGAGCCTAGAAGCCTTTCTCTTTGAAGCAGGAAAAAAATCTCTGGAGGGGCAGGAGATGGCCCCCGCAGAGGGGCTGTTGGCTCCGAGGCTCTGATTGGATGCCACTGGCTCCAAGCTCATGTGGGAGATGGTCAGCCTGGCTGCGGGGCTGGGCTTGCTGCCTGATGAAGCTACTCAGCAATTGGGGGACCCCAGGCACATGTCTAAGGCTCTGAACCATTCTCCATCCATTCCATAAGGACCACCATGAATCTCGCAAATGAGGTCATATGTATAAAACAAATTTGAAGCGCCAGGCATAGAGTAAGGGCCCAATAAATCATAGGTGCTATTACTGTACTGTTATTTTAGTAAGTATTGTTTAAACTCTCTGCGCCTCTGAAAACGTATGGTGACAATATGCACCTCATAGCAAGGATTAAATGAGGTCATGGGGTAGAAAGTGCATTTTGAGACACACAATCTTATGCAAATGTGTTAGATAATGGTTACTGATAACATTAATAATGATAACGGAAAGTCCTTGTAAGCAAAGAAGCATGTTTTTCCAGGATTGGCCACAAGAGGGCACTCTCTCCCCTGCTCAAGCCTTGTCCCTGTCGGCACTGTCCCCAGCGGCCACTCTCTCAGGAGGGATCTGGTACAGGCCTCCCTCACTGCCTGAAGATCCTGGGCCCAGTCCTGCGGATCTGTCACTGGACTTGTCACGGGAGTGGGGGGAGGGCGTCAGTTCCTTCTCCCCACAAGATGGAGCATGTAGGGATGTGTTTGAAACTGTTACTACTTAAGGGCTGTGTTGAGAAACGGTCTCCACACTGAAATTCTGCAAGGGCAGTGCAGACATGCACACTTGCACATGTGAAGGAGTCTGTCCTCACAGCGCTACCCTCGCGGGACCTGGGGCTCCTCAGCTGTGACGTGCAGGCTCACTGCCTTCCTCTGAGCTTGTTCTGGGGTGCAAAGGAGAGATGTGGGGAGCCCCTGTGCCTCTGATTACCATTGTACAAGAGGTTGTCGGATTATTGTTTTTTTTCTTGGAACTTAGACGGTTACGCCTAAAGTGGGGTAATTGTGTTTCGGGTGTCCCTGTGTGTTGGCCATTATCCCTATGGTTCAGCTAAAGTCCAGAGCTCACTCTGAACCCTAATACCTATGCGGGGTGTGATTTCAGATGCTTTCTTATTTAACCTGGTCGGTCACACCTTGGGAATGAAAGGTGAGTGGCTGTGTGGCCAGGCCCCGAGTGCTTCTCAGCTCCTGTCTTGGTCCCACCCTAGTGGGCCTTACCTCCCTCCTCTAACCTCCCACTCCCTGCAGTGGGACATCCCCAGCCATGTCACCGCAGCTTCCTGGAGCTTCCGACTGACTTCCCCAGCATGGGTCCTGATTGCTTCTGTGCTGGCCTCTGGAAGTGTGGGGGCATGTGAAGCCACCCACAGGTCACCTCAGGGAGGGCTGTGTCGTGGGCTGAGCAGTGACCGTGTTTGGATATGGGGTCTTTAAGGGTACAGCTAAAGTGGAATGAGGTTGTTAGTGCGTGGCCTAATCCAGCGTGACCGGTGTCCTCATGAGAAGGGGTCAGGACGCAGACAGCTGCAGAGCAAAGACCAGGGAGAAGACAGCCCCTCTGCAAGGCAAAGAGAGAGACCTCAGGAGAAATCGACCCCGAGACACCGTCATCATCCCCTTCCAGCCTCCATGACTCTGAGAAAGGAACGCGCAGCCTTCAGAGCTGCCCAGGCTGTGCTCCTCTGCGATCGGCCTAACAGACTGCGCGTAGGCCATCGGGTTCTTTCCCTGCCCCCTCCCCACCCCGCGCTGCGTTCTCAGGAAGAAACAGGACACAAGTCGAGGGTCCGGCACTTTATTGTAGTCACAGAACACAGGAGACACTGCATGTTTGAGCCTTCCCCCCAGAGGAAGTCATGGAGAGGCAGCCCTGCCCCCCAGGCCGGTGAGAGGGAGGGGGCAAGGGCAGCTGAAAAGTCTAAACACAGACTTGATTTGATTCCAGCTTCGTGAGTTAGTTTAGCAAACTGTCTGGGAAAATGTAGGTAGTCGGTGAGTGGAAGCTATTATTATTATTGTCATTATTAGGACCAAGTCACATTTCTTCATGGCAGGCCAGCTCCAGGCTCTGTGTATGAGGCCTGTTAAGAAGACAGCCTGAGACGCGCGTGGGAGCCACCTGGGAATGTGCGGATCCTGCTCAAGTGAGTATTCCGGGGCCCCGGCATCCACTGTCTCCATCGACCCCATGACAAGCACCAGGAAGAGTTTGTGGAAAGTTCTGGTTTGGCACCTGGACCAGTCTCAGTCCTCGGCATCCAGTCATTAGCACGCCCTAGGTCTGTTCAAAAAGAGTCTTCTTTTTTCAGTCTTGCAGCTTTTGCTTTTGGCGAAGGCATTGCCACGGGCTACTGCACTTGGAATGAATCCTGGCTCTCCCTGATGCTATAGGGGCGACCTTGGGCTGGTCACTCCACCTCTCTGAGTCTCATCAATGACCCTGACCTTCAAAGAGCTTTGAGGGGAAGCCAGGGTGTGGGAGTAAAGAGAACTGTAGGTGGAGGCATCACTGGTAATGAGACGATGGACAGTGCTAAAGCTTCCACTGGCTCAAAGGTGGTTGGGGCAGAGGGAGTCTCAGTTTGCGTGTGTGTGCACGCACGTGCAAGCGTGTGTATGTGTGTGCGGGCACACAGGGCTGGGGGCATAGAGAGCCCATGTCCCTGGAGTGGGTAGAGGCGGGCATCCCTCAAGGGGGTGCTCTGAGCTTCGTCTACTCTACCTTGAAACAAATTTTCATTTTTCTATGGCTGCATTCCAAACTGAAGTAAGACTTAGGGTCTTTAGTTTACTTAACTGATTTCATAAACTTTACAATAAATTTGTGTGCATTGTGAGTTTATCAATCAGGTAGATAGGATGCTGTGGCCCCTCCCGTAGGGCATGCTGGGAAGCGAGGCGAGAGTTGGTGGAGATGGGAAGAACCCGGTGCTTCCTGGTGTCCTGGTCCAGCCCCGGCTCAGGCAAGTGCCGGGACTAATTTCCCACGAGGGCGTCCGTGGTGAAACTCCCACATCCAGCCTCCCAGGGATGTTACGAAATGGACAGAATGGAAAGAAAAGCAACTTAAAGGTCAACTCAGTCCCCAAGCCCTCTTACCTCCTGCACACGGCCGTGCACTTGACCCGCGCGCGGTGCTTGCGCCGAGCCCCACGGGGACAGCTCTGGGGTGGGAGGAGGCGGATCCAGCTGTGAAACCATGACCTCAAGAACAGTATTTCCAGGAATCCCCATCTTAGCATCTAAGGGATTCCTGGGAAAACTGGACCGTGAGGACAAGGTGAGCGCGCGCCTTCAGCACCGTGGCCCCGGCATGTCCCCACGGGCCAGCTGGAATTGTCCTGTGCGTGCAGCCCTCTGCGGAAGCCAGCGGGGGCGGGCCACGGGTCGCAGGATGTGGCTCCAGGAGGCGTAGTGACTGGAACTTCAAGTGCCCTGGAGGGTACTTTCCTGGTGGTCAAAGGCTAGCTCATTGAGCAGCAACCAGCCGCAACCCAGCCCCCTTCCCCGCGACAGCCATGAGTTGTGCGCATTCCTGAGTCTCCGGCCACAGGGAGGGTTTCACTCTAAACCCGTGGGGCCCATCCGGGGCCTGGTCTCTGTTGGGCAGCTTCCTGGCTGGTGACCTGCAGCAGCAAGGCACTTAACCTCAGCTTTCTTCAGTTGCGAAATGGGATAAAGCAGGAGCTACTGGACTGGGTGAGATACATATAATTTGGGGGAGGGGAGGGAGGAAGAAGGCAGTCAATAGGATTGAGGGAAATCTATGGGTCTGTCTTTGCTAAAAGTGACCCAATGTGTAAGGGCAAGAGCAGAGCAGGATTCGTTATGTTCACCAGCTGGTCCCCTGTCCCCAGCAGTAGGCAAGGATACAGCTCTGAAAGCAGGGAGATTAGGCTACAACCTTAACTCAACACGATGTGCGCGACCTTGGGTGAGTTACTTAACTGAGCCTCAGTTTACTCATTAGTGAATGGGTCAATAATATTGTCACCTCCTAAGCTTACTGGGAGGTCACATAAAACTGTGCTTAGCCCAGTGATTATCCTCGGCTGTTCCTTGCTTGTCTGAAGCCCCTACAGACATCGGGCATGTGAGAAAAGTGGACGGGTTGGGCCATAGCCTGGAGCGAGGTAGTCTTACAGGTGGACAGGCCGAAGTGCACAGAGGACTCAGGACTTGCCCGGAATCACGAAACAGATGGTGGCATGGGTAGGGTTTGCGTCCAGAAACTTCCTCAGCACAAGCAGCAGACCGTGTGGAGAGCGGAAACGTCCCGTCCTCCCCAGTGCCCCCCGCACCACCTCTCACCGCTTCTAGGAGGAGGGCGGCAGAACAACTTCTCCCTTCCCGAGCTACAGTGCTTCATCTCAGACTCCCAACTGACCAGAGATGCAGCACTGCACCTCAGGCTGGGGGACAGGGCGCCAGGCCGGCCTGGGGGGGCGGGGGGCGGGGGGGGGCCTGGCTCCACCCCTGCCCCGCCCGAGGGCCCCATCCTCAGCCAGGCATCAGAGCCCTCTGGGACCAAGCCTCAACCTCCCTTCTGTTTTAGTTTTCAAAGAGCTTTATGGCAAGAAGATCCTCTCACCCCTTTAAAGTGCACAATGAAATGGGGTTTTAATACTTTCACAAAGTGGAGCAACCATCGCCACCATCAATCTTAAAATATTTCCGCCCTCCAAAAAGAAACCTCTTACTATTTCGCCCCTCCCGTCCCCTCAGCCCCAGCCCTGGGCAGGCCACATTCTGTCTCTCTAGAGCTGCCTGTTCTAGACGTTTCAGTAAACGAAGTCTTCCAGCAGGTCGACCCCACACCCCTCCTCCATGCTCTGTGTGTCCCAGCCACACAGCACAGCTATGGAATCTGATATTTTACACAATTAAACATCTGCTGTGGCCTCCTACCTGGTCTCCCGGCCTCTACTACCCTGAACCCCCAGATTTCCCACCCATCCTTCCCTGACGCCCTCCCGAAGTGATTTCTCAACGTGCAAATAGGGTCCTATTGCTCCCCTCCTTCATTCCTGAAAGTGCTCCCGCTGCCCTCGGGCTTCATTCTGAAACCCTCACCAAAGGCTACCGCGCCCACCCCATCTGGCCACAGCCGCCCTCTTCCTCTTGGGCACTCCTCCAGGGAGGCCGCACCCACCACCTCTGCTCCCAGGGGCCACGCTGCTCCCCTGCCCATCTCCTCTTCGTGGGTTTAGTGTCTGCTCCATGGCCACTTCCTCTGGGATGCTTCCCGACCTCCTGGGACGTCAGGACACCCTGGCCATGTCCTCAAACATCCCTTGCCCTTTTTCTAATCCTTTACCACAGTCGTTTTGTTTAAACCCACTTCCACTCATGGGCCACACAGCCCGCCCTCGAGGGAAGGGGTCTTGTCAACGGCACTCCCACCGAAAGCAGGTCCAGGCAGCGCAGACCCCCCAAAGCATTGTTGGGTGGCTGGATGGTTTTCCTCTCTCGCTAGTGCCTGGGCTGTTTGCACATGGCTCTGACTGGGCTGCACCTCCAGTTCCCTGAGGACAGCACCCACATCTTGTTACTTTGGGGGTGTCCCTGGGCCTTGCTGAGGCCTTTGTACATGCTGACGGGCCCAGGGAATGAATGCCATTTGGTGAATGATTAATGGCCCTGTGGGTGATCCCTTTTCCTCTTCGGATCTGGCTTGGGTGAGAACATCCGGGTGGGCTAGCAGAGCCTCCCAGCACTTCTCCCGCGCGGCCCCCTCCATCACAGGGCACCCCAAGAGCACCCTCCTGCTTTTCTGGTTGCCCACTGTGGTGGCCTCAGTGTCGGATGACGTACATTTTCAGAGACGTCTAAAGGGGGAAAGGGGGTGGAGAACCCTTCCTCAGGGCTGGGAGGGAGCAAGAAGAACGCAACCTTAAAACTTAAATTGTGTCGGATGCTTCTAGCAGGAATCCGAGTCAGGCCCCTACCTGAAGAGTATTTCCCCTGCTTTACCACTAGGGCTAGGGCAGGCCCAGGGGCCCCCTGAGGCGAACTACCACCTGCCTCTGATACGGGGCTCCTCCGGTGGGGACTCCTTCCAGACTGCGTTTGGCCGGGGAGGGTTTCCAACACCAGGGCGAGCCTCGGGAGGCCTGGGCAGCCCACAGCCCGCGTGCTCCTCTCTCAGATGCCCCCACCAGCCCTGCGGGAGAAAACGCTTGCCCGACCCCTGTGGAGGTTTCAGGGAGGAGTCAGGAAGGGCTGTTCCAAAAAAGTGATCGTCTGTTCCCAGGAACCAGGCCGATAGGGTCAGCCCCTGCCTTCCATGGTGCTCGATTTTCCCCAAAGCCCTTTCACCAAAACCACCTTCGACTTCCCGGTGCGTTGCAGGGAGTGCGAGGTTTGGCGGAGGGTCTGTGGCCTCGGCACTGCCTAACTTTGGAAGACAGTGACCCACGTCTGCCCATTCGCCCGCAGCCCTGTCCCCCAGTGTGGACAAAGCCTCAGCTGGGTGCTGGCTTGACTCTGACACTTTTCTGGCCCCTGCTCACCAGCCGCAGGCCGGGGCCCGGCCAGCCGCCGCACCAGGGCAGGTGAAGTAACTCTTTCATCCCACCGCCTGGGTTCTTTTTTCTCTCCTACTTAGGGTCCATTTTCCAGTTTCCCTCTACATAACTCTTTATAGTGAGATATGATCAATATTCATCTTAAATTTTAAAACATGATTGTCTGCAGATCTGGCAAAAGTGTCTTAGAAGGGCGTGTGAGCAGCTGCGGCCTGGGGAGCCCCGCCTGGCCCGATCGGTCTGCGGAACGGCGACGCCAGTGCGGCAGGCTGGCCAGGCGAGCTCCTTGCCTCTCTGAGGAGGACCAGGAGTGGGAGGGGACAGCCCAGCGGCAGTGGCGTGAGGGGGGTGCCGAGGGCTATTTCCAGCACATCCCACAGTCCCCCTGGACTCAGAATATTGCAGCAAGGGTAGCAGCTCTCCTGGGTGTAGGAGCAGGAAGTAGACGGGCAGTCCCACGGTCCTGCGGAGTCACTCTGACGCAGGGACAGGGCTTGAGGCACAGCCTCTGATCAGGGGAGGGGTTCACCTCCATTTCCTCGGTGGCTACAGGCTGCCCGTTCTGTTCCTTTGAATCTAGGAAAACCGTTCTGGCGCGGCTGCACTCAGAGCAGTCATGCACTGAGTGTTTTAATTGTGCGGACGATCCCTGCGCGTCCCCAAGGCTCCGTGGGAGGGGAATGTTCTGAGAGCAGGGAGCTGGGAGCCGAGCGGGGATGCCTACCTCAGGACGGCCAGCCCCAGGGCCCTCGTTTTTAACTCTAAACTCAAGGTCTTCTCCCCGGACTAGTTTCCGGTCCTTTGAGTTTGGGGTCTAGCCCTTGCGCCTGTTCATTCCACAAACCGAGTTTGTCTTCTGCATGCCAAGGATGAGATGGGAATCGACGCGATGGGGTCCTTGCCCTGAAGGAGGGCACTCAGCCCGGAGCGGAAGGACAGTGCCCCCAGCCAGGCAAACGGGGGGCCGACCTGGGCGGCATGAGAGAGCCTGAGAAAGGACTGCCAAGGGCTCAGAGGACAGAGAGGGTCCGGCCCCTGGGGGACACCCGGAGGGCTTCCTGGAGGAGGAGGTGGTGTGGTGGGCTAGGAGGACCTGGCTCTCTAGTCCCAGAAACTCTTCCCTTGAGGCTTGTGTACCTGACTGGCAGGCAGACAGCACTGGCCCCGACCCCTGCCTCCTTCAAATGAGACCTCGCTGAAAAGGAGCTTGGCTGGTAGCTCTCCTATTTGGCTCACCCCACAAGAGGCTCCTTCTCCCTCTGGGTCCCTAGTCAGGAGGCAGGGGCCACCTGGGAAACTCAGGTTCTACCACTAACCGGCTCAGTCGTTTGTCACAGGTGCATCTCTTCCCTGTGGTTCTGTTTCCCCTTCTGTCAAAGGAGGCAGCTGAATCGGTGACCTCAGCATCTTACCTGGTGTCAGCTGGGGGCGGGCGGGGGGTTGCTCCCAGAGGATGGGCCCTTTTCTCCTCTCTGCTCCCCACAGTCTTCAGGAAATGTCGCCCAGCCTGGGGAAACCTCTGTCTTCTGTCGGGAACCTCCGGGGAGGCTGGGAAGGAGAAAATAAACAGTGGCCGTCTGGGTTCTCTTGCTGCAGGAGCCAGGAGGCCTCCCTGGCTCCTTCCCTTATATGGCCAGGCCCTGCTCTGGGCTGGGAGCCTGCGCTGGCTCCCCCACCCTCCCTGCTAGCGAGGGCTGGGGGCCACTGCTGGTCACCTGGGGCTCTGGGGCTGCAGGGACCAGGGCAGTGCTGAGGGTGGAGGGTGGAGCCCAGGATGTGTCCCCACAGTCACTTGTATGACATGCCCCCCTGTGGCCTCTGGGCTGCTTGTGGTGGCCCAGGTGGGGAGAGTTTTATTGGGACAAGGGGTGGAGAGGAAGGAACCCACCTGGTTCTGGCTTCACCTGCAGCTCACGGTGTGACCCGGGCTGAGCCTTTCCCACTCCTGTCTCTGTCCCTCTCTGTGCCGGATGAGGGTGTGAAAGACCCTCACCCCCCCGGTCAGCCCCTTTAGGTGGCAGCTGTAGTGTCCCTCTTTCACTGAAGGGAAAACAGGCTTGGAGAGGCTGAGTGGACCACAGCTATTTAGCAAAAAGGGAGCAAGGCTGGATTTGAACTTGGGGCTGTCTGACTCTGGGGTCTGTGCCCTGAATGGGATGGTTGCTAAGGCTCCTCTTGGTGGCAATATGCAACTACTTGTGTGCACCACACGGAGAAGGGATCCTCCCGTAGCGACACTCCGGAAGACCAGGGAGGCCCCAGTGCCCAGCGCCCAGCCCAGAGGACACTGTTCCATTAAGCAATGGGGGCAGAGGCTTATCTTGGGTTCCCTAACCACCCCTCACCCAGGGCCTGGTGCAAAGTCAGGGCTCAGGAAGGGAGAGCTGTGGAACCACTGACTAGATGACCCTCGGGAGCCACATCTGTGCTGCGGACACAGCCCCTAACTGCCAGGCACACTCTGAGGAGGACACAAGACAAGGGCGAGAAAGCACTGAGATGCCACCTTTACAACGGCGTTTTCTTTCTGTGCACAAGTTCCTTCTTCCCTCTGTGGCTCATCCCCCAGGCCATTGCCTCCTGAGCTGGCCAGTCCCTGCTCAGCTCAGCTGTGGGACCAAGATGAGGGTGGCTCTGGTCAGGGCCTGGACTCCAGCTTCAGAGACCATGGGAGAAGGGGGAGGGGAGGGCGGGGGGGGGGGTGGGGGTGGGTTGCTGGGAACAGCTCAGAAATGAGCCTCACACAAGCACTAACATCCTGTGTGCTCTTAAGCCAGGCCTGGAGCCTCCCTCAGCCCATCCATCATCGTGGCATCCTTTCGGACCCCGGCCGTCTTCCGGGGGCCGGGGGTGGGTTGGGGGGGCTGCGGGCTGGCTGTCAGCTTGGCTGAGACACTGCAGCTGGCAGCTCTGCAGGCCTGCTCAGTGTCTGAGCAGGAGAAGTCGAGGGGGGAGGTGCCTGTGGCCCTCCTAATCCAATTTGTTTAGACGCAGTCTCGGAGGCTTGCAGGCCAGGGTGGGGTGTGTGTGCCGTGCTGGGCTGCACGTTTGCACACAAGTGTGGGGCGTTTGGAGGTGAACAGGTGTGCCGCGTTATGTAAGCCAGGCCTGCGCCTGTCCCCCGGCCCCGGAGTGTCGGCTCCTGGCCTCCTCTGCTAGCCTCCAAGTCTTTTTCCACTTTTTCTGTTGTCATGAGATTTGCTGCCAGAATACCTGTCTGCCGTGGACTACCTGTGCCATTCTGAGTTAGCTCTTTCATCTCCCCGGGCCTCAGTTTGTCCACCTGTCTTATGGAGCAGGTATACCACCTTGCCTGCTCCTTGCACAGGGTGCTGAAAACTGGCACGCATGAGAAGAACAGGGTGGATGGTAAAAATGACTGCTGTGGTTTTGCGATGGTCGCCGGGGCACACACCTGACCTCACGGGCCCTGCCAGAGTCCCGTGCGCTGGTTCTGCCGTCACCAGGGTC
>PVKM010043935.1:0-12386 GCA_004027735.1 Carollia perspicillata | reverse complement strand
CATGCACTGGACACTCCTGGGCAGCTCGCTGCCCAGTGCAGATACCCAGTGCTTCCCCAGACTCACTCCTGGGTCAGGAGTGGGGCCCAGGCTCTACATTTTAACAAGCATCTCCTGGGGACTCCGCATCAGGGTCTTCCTTTGACTCTTGACTTTGAGGAGCACTGGGACCAGCCCGAAGCCAGAGGTATGTTTCACAGAGCCTGGCAGGGGACGCTGTCCTCAGGATGTGACCTTTAAGGTGAAGTTCGGAAGGCAGGACCACAGTTCTCCCTGGCTTCTGTGGGCAGTCACATGCCCTACCAAGGAACCAGTGAGCAAAAGCTCCGTCACACCCTGGCTTCTCTTCCAGACCCCGCCTTTTCCCACCCTGCCTCGTGCACGAACTTCACCTTGAAGCAGGGAGCACATGAATGCTGCCTTCTATTCCTTAGCCAGACAGAAACCAGGTCCCTGATTGAGCCAGAGAGAAAACTGGGCCACACGTGGATTTCAAAGTTAGAGGACACACAGGCACGCACCTGTGATGTGAGGACAAACCCCTTATCCTCAGTATCTGAATCTGCCCAGCGCAGGTTGTAGGGACCCCTTCTACCTGATGGGTTTTTGCAGGGCAAGAGTAAGAAGAGATCTGAAAGGACCTGGGGAAGTAAGACGTGGCTGGAATCCCTGGGGCGGACGGCAGGTGAGAAGGGCTGGGAAGAGAGGGGTAAGTGTCCCTGTGGATGTGAGTTGATGGGGGTGGGGTGCAGTCTCAGCCCGAGCACTGGGTTGCCGCGACAGAAATCATCGAGGTAGCTCCAGAAAAGGGCATCGATTTCTTTTGCATTCCGTGGACTTCAAGACAAAGCAGAGTAAGCAGGATGGCCGTGGGGACCTCCGGATTGGGGGTTTGAAACCCTTCACCCCAGTGAGCCAAACTGAGGGCGACTTACCTCTCCAATTCTCAGCCTAGAGTTTAAATACACAAACAAAATATACAAACGGTCAACGGCAATACATGCCATGACATGGGGAAATGTTGAACGTTAAGTCTAAGAGATAAGGAGGAAACAGATGCAGACAGAGCCAGGGAGATTCTTCCAGGCAGAGGCAAGGGAGACAGCCAAGTCCCTAAGGTCGGGGAGAATTAAGGGACAAGAGTCTAGCGAGCTGGGGAAGCATGGTACCACATAAAGTCAGAGGCCAGGTTGTGCCAGACCGTCGGCTTGCTCTTCTCCATCTGGAACTTGGGAGGCGCCACGTGCACCAGTGGGCTGGCGAGAGCCTGACCGTCCATTCTGCTGGATACGTGTCCGTGAGATAGATGCTGGGCCACTTTCTGGAAACCGGTTTCAATCTTGCCCACCTCCTTCACCAACATGGCTGCCGGGTTCCTTCCTGTCTCCCAGCCTCCGCTTCTCCATGCAACGAGGGTGCCGGAGGAAGGCATCCCAAAGATGCTTCATAGGACCACACCGCCTCATTCGGTCATGGGATGGGGCAGCCATGTACATGGGGTTTCCTGGGACAGTTCCAACTTATGCCGCGTGGCTCAGCTTCATGGTCCACAGCACCGTCCTTCCCTTTCGAAAGTGTTCCGGTTTGGATATTCCATTGTAAGGCCACTGTTTTCATGGGAGAAGGGACGTGCCTATGGCATTGCCGTCAGCCATGGGTCAGGCTCTTTGCCTTGGTTCTCACTAGGGTTTCCTTTCGCTGACAAGGATGGCCTTGCACTTTCCGAAATGCCCAGAAAAGCCCTGACAGGCGCCACACCCTCACAGCGCCGCTTGCTCCTGCTGCTCAGAAACAGGGGACACGCAGCAACTACTGGTGGAGGCTGGTGACCGCATCAGGACCAGGGCACTGTCTGGGCCTTGGATGGCGTGTGGCTGCTAGGGAGGAATGACAACTAGGGACACTGGGGCGATGGCAGCCGGCCCCTAGGAGGTGACCCCATTCTCTGGCTTGGCTCTTGACATCGACTTACTGAGATGTGAGACAGGAGCTTCTTTAGGACCATGAAGAAGGTCGGAGCCTGGAACGGAATGCACGGCACTGCCGAATTCCCATAGTTGTGGCCCCCTGAGAGAGAGCTCTGCAGCCCCTCCCCCCGCAGTTTACATGCGTCTCCCAAGAAATGAGTCGTGGGTGCATATCAGCCTTCACGTAGGCACATGGGCTTGCAAATGGCAGCGGGCAGGGATTCCCTGACTAGTTTGTTACCTGAGATCACCCAGGAGGGGTAGGGATAAAAGTTTGGGGAGAAGAAAGACTAGAAACCTTTGGGGTTAAATTAAGTAGATCTAGAGGCTAATTGATTCCATTCGAGATCTGATCCCTTTGTGTGGGGGTGAGCAGAAGGAGACACAGCTGGGAAAAGCCCCTTTTTCCTGTTAAGAAAAAAAATCTCAGCCCTGGCTGGTGAGGCTCAGTAGATTGAGCGCGGGCTGCAAACCAAAGAGTTGCTGGTTCGGTTCCCAGTCAGGGCACGTGCCTGGGTTGCAGGCCAGGTCCCCAGTAGGGACCATGTAAGAGGCAACCACACATTGATGTTTCTTTCCCTCTCTTTCTCCCTCCCTTCCCCTCTCTCTAAAAATAAGTAAATAAAATCTTTTTTAAAAAATCTCAAAAAATAAAATCCTTTAAAATCCTAGGAAGCACCCCAGGAGTTTCTAAAGCGAGTTTCTGGAAAGCTCCATGGCTGTACACAGCTGGGGAAGAGGCGGCGGAGAGATGAGAAGGGGCCCACAAAAGGGATCTTTGCTTTCTCTTTCCCCCACTGGGTATTTTGCTTTGCCTTGATTTTAAAATGCTGGTGTGCGAGAATAATCTCACGGAAGAGGAAATGAGTAATCCCTGGTGAGTTTGTTTACGTCACAAACACGCTCGCACACCTTCATTTGCACAGTGCTGACTCTAGGTTCGGTGGCAAGGATGCAGAGATGAGTGACGCGAACACTGACACTCTCCTGCTCCCCCGCAGGAGCTCACAGTGCACTAAGTGGGAGAGAGACATGTACGCAGATAAATTGCAGCGCCTTCTGATGGGGGCTGTAACAGAGGTGTGCGAGTCTCTCACACACACACGTGTGCACAAACGTGCATACACGCATAGAGGGAGTTCTCCAAACAGACCCGCTCTTAGCTGTTTTCTCAGGCTTGTTCCCAGGACAGCCTCTATTTTTTTTTTTTTGCATTTGCATAAATGCTGACTTTTTATCGAGGTGAAATTCACATAACATTAAGTGAACCATTGTGCAACCATAACCTACTTCCAAAACATTTTCATCACCCCAAAATAAAGCCGGTGCCCGTAAGCAGTCACTCCCCGCTCTGTCCTCCCCCTCGTCCCTGGCAGACACAAGTCTGCCTTCTGCACCTATGGGTTTAACTTCTCTGGAGAGTTGATATAAATGGAATCACGTAACGGGGGGCCTTCTGTGTCTGGCTTCTTTCACTCAGCATAACGTTTTCGAGGTTTATCCACATCGTAACATATCAGTGCTTTCTACGTTCCTTTTCATGGTTGATTAATATTCCATTGTGCGGCTCAACCACAATTTCTGTATCCATTTTTTTTATGGACAGTTGAGTTGTTTCCACCTTCTGGCTATTATGAATAGTGCTTCTGTGAATGTTCGTATACACATTTTTGTCTGAATATGTTTTCAACTCTCTGGTGTAGACACCGAGGAGTGGAATTGCCAGGTCATATGGTAATTCTGCACTTAACTTTCTGGAGAACCAGCAGACTGTTTTCCATCGTGGCTGCCCCAGGCCACCCCCACCCTTGTGAAGACCCACACAGCTATCATTTCGATGTCCCTCCATAACGTCACTGAAGAACTTCAGAGAATTGAATCCTGACTTACAAATACCCCAAGCTGTCTAAGTGCCTATGTTGGCCCAGTGGGTCAGAACTCCTGCTAGTGAGGCTAAGGTCAGGGTCATTCTCCAGCTGACCGGTTAGCTGAGCAGAGTGGACTGAGTGAAAATTGCGCTGCCACCGATTACTGCCCTGTTCTCTTGCAAAAGCTTTGTAGCGGTCACAGGGGATAGAGAGAAAGTGTAAGTTTACGGTTCCCTATAAAGGGGGAAGGAAATTACCCAGCATCCAATACCCCGTGAAAGCACAATGGGACAAATTCAGAATCAGGTGATCACTCACATCCAGTCCTAGTTTCACCTGATTCCCGTGGGCGCCTTGGCTAAATTGTTTACACCTGCCACAGCCTCAGCTTCCTCATCTCTAAAATGGGAATAATAATCCTTACTCCAAAGAGGTAACGCCTGCACACAGTAGGCTTCCAATACATGCTGCTGAATCTCAAGGGCAGCACACCAAGGGCTTCTGCAGTGGGCTCGGAGCAGCTCTCCCCAGCTGACCAGCTGGAATGGCGGTGCACGGGTTACATTGGCTGCTTTAAACTGTCCTATTTGCATGGAATGAAGCTTGCTATGGTAACAAGGTCTGGTGGCTGGAATCCAGGGCCCCAGTGAAAAATGCAAAGCCTGTGCTCTGGGAGAAAGAGGCGCTAGATGGGTTTATCAACTTTAAGGTTACCTCAGGTCTCCGGTGAAGAGAGTGGGTAAGTTGAGGCAGCTGGGCTTCAAGCTCCTACTCCCAGTAGGAGGAGGAAGGGGGAGGCCCCGCAGACGCCCTTCGGCTTTCTCTCCAGGCTCATCCCTCTCGACCCCACCCCAGCTAAGAAGGTTGGGACCTAGCTAAGGCCACCCTTCCACCCGGGGCGCTCAGGCGGGTTTCAGGTACTAGGGGAGGCCAGGGCACCAAGTGGTCCACTCTGGGGGAGGGCAGAGCGCTCAGGGAGGGGAAGACGGCGCGGGGTGGGGCAGCAAAGGTGGGGTGGGGAGGGGGTGGAGAGTGAAGCACGCGGGGCACCCACCCAGCTCCCCGCTGCAATTTGCTCCCCGCATTTTAAGGAACCCGCAAGGCAAGAATTGCACTCCAGGCTCGCGCAGGCTGCCCCCACCCCCGGAGCTCCCTGCCCGCTCCCCTCCGGGGCCCCTTTTCCAAGCACCCCTCTCTCCCAAGCACCCACCTCCTCCCCAGCCCTAGCAAGGCTCCGGCGCGAGTTGGCCAGGGCGGGGGCCGCCCCACCGCTCAAGGGAGGGGACCAAAGGCCGGCCTTGGAGAAGGCGCTCCCTACCCCTCGCGGGGGGCGCCACTTCGACCCGCTTCAAGCCTCCTCCTGCCGCCCCCGCCCCCTGGGGGTGTGTCCCCGAAGGGGGGCGCGCAAGAGACCGAGGGCGAGCCCTGGCAGCCAGACCAGGCCCCCTCCCGAGCACGCGCCGAATGGTAGGCTCCATTGAAAGAGTGCCGGGCGGCGCACGGTGTCCTTCTCCGAGCGCTCTCGGCGCTGGGGTCTCAGCGATCGCTGCTCCTCCTCCTCCTCCTTCTCCTCCTCTTTCTCCTCCTCCTCTTTCCCCTCCTCCTCCTCCCCCAGCGCCCGGCTACCGCCACGACTCTGGCTAGAGGCGCCGCTGTCATTCCTGTGCCCGAGGAGCCGGCACTGCCGGTGCCTGGGGGTCGGGGCGCGAGGGAGCCGGGCCGCGGGGGACCCAACAGGTAGAGCCGGGGTGCCCGGCCGCGCACCCCTCGCGCATCATGCAGCTCTTTGTCACCTCTCTCACCCCCAGGCCAAAATCCTGAGCATGATGGAAGACAATAAGCAGCTCGCGCTCCGCATCGATGGGGCGGTCCAGTCGGCCAGCCAGGAGGTGACCAACCTGCGAGCTGAACTCACGGCCACCAACCGGAGACTGGCGGAACTGAGCGGAGGCGGCGGCCCCGGCCCCGGCCCGGGCCCGGGAGCAGCGGCCAGCGCCGCGGCGGCTGCAGACTCAGCGGCGGCGAACATGGAGAACCACCAGCACGGCGCACAAGGTAGGGATCACCCGGCGCCTGGCGCGGAGAGGCCAGTGAGCAGGACCCGGGCCTGGAGGGGGCCGGAGGCTCAGTGTCCCCCCGCGCCCGGGGTGAAATCGCGTTGCTTTGTGGCTCGTAACCCTTTCTGTCCGGCTGTGGCCACTGCTGCTCCCCTGCTGGGAGTTGCAGGCAGCTGTCTTGAAGGGAAACGCGGCGCAGTGTGCATCGGTTCACACGGTCACACCGGCCCTGGGCGGCGCGAGCGAGGCGCAGCCGCGGGCTCCTTCCGGCAGCTTAGAAAGTGCCCTTTAGATGGCACACAGTCCCCAGCTCCGTGGGCAAACTTTTCATGCCCGGGCCTTTGCCCCCCACCCGCGGCCGGGGCGAATGCCACAGCTTCCCCCTGGCTTCCGGAGCCCGCTTCCTTTGGAATGACTGTCGCCCTGAGAGCGAGCTCCAGGCTCTGCTGCCGGGTTTGGGGCAGGGGATTGGGCTGCTTTGCACTTTTCTCCACGGGTGCCCAATCCTTCGTCTCCATTGCATCTGGACTTTATTTCCGCCCCCATCTGATCGAGCAGGCGGTGGAACATACCGACGCAACAGTAGATGCCCCTGCTCAGCAGGGAGTTTAAATTTCCAGCAAATGTAACCCCCCAGAGCACTTTCCAGGGGGAAATCTTAGATCTCAAAGGCTGAGGGATGGGCTAGGGTCGAAATGATGGCTTTGATTGTGGGCAGCAGAAAGCGGCTGCTTGAAGGCACTCTGGGCAGTTGAGGAGGGAAAAAAGACAGCTGGTCTGTGTGGACAGTGACAGTGATGCAGCTCAGAAGCCCCCCGCCAGGGCTGAAGGTGGAGGAAGCAGCCCCAGAACGGACTGTTTGTTTTCTGCGAGTGGAAAAGTGAAAGGGTCAAAGCTGGCTTTTCAGGCTTTTTGCTTTCTTTTTTTTTCTTTTTCTTGCCTAATTGCCCTTTAAGAATTGGGTGTCACTGGTTATTAATAGCATTTGAATTGTCAACTAAACTGCTGAGATCCAGAACATGACAGGAAAAAAAAATCCAGTCCAGGAGGGTCACTTGTATAAATATGTCACTTGGTGAAGTATGAGGTACCAATGGCTCAATGACTCCTAAGGATTTTTCTGGGTTTGTTGTGATTTCCAGGGCTTCTCCGAAGTGCTGAGAGGCTGTTTTCGTATTGCTGCTGGCTCCCTGTCAGTTTCCCCTCCGGGGGAGGGTGTGCCTTGGGGGGTGTGAGATGTTAAGCCTGAACGTGAGCGGTTCTGTTTTGAATTGCAAGTCCGATCTTAACTTGGTGCTTTAGAAGTCTGTCTAAGTCCTAGGAATGGGGGCCGTCACTGGGTGCCCAGGTCACCATGACGTAATGCTGGGAAGGTGTTGTGAGCCTGGTGTGAGCCTGGTGTTGGCTGCACGGTAGTCCGGTTATTCCGTCATGTATCCCTTGCTACGTCATGGTGTGTGGAAGACAGTCTGCTGGTACCTGGGGAACGGGGAGGGATGGGCGGGTGGGGGGAGCAGGGCATCGCTCTACTTTTTATAGGCAGGGATTCTAACAACATCCAGAAACAGCCAAGAACTGACGTTTTGCTAAGAAGCAAAAGCCATGGTGAAGGGGCCTGAACAATGCTGGCCTCTTGCCCGCCGTCTGCCCCATTCCTCGGCCAAGGAAAAGTTAAGCAGCTTTCATCCGAGCCCTGATCTGGCCGCACACGGAGCATGCTAAGGAGGCTGGCGGCCAGGATCTCCACACTCAACCTGGGAGCTGCGCTACTGAGCCCATGGTTAGACTGTTGATGCAGCGCAACCGGGGGCTGTTTTCTCTTACCTTTTCCTTCAAAAATACACGAGGCTTTGGAAGTGGACCTGGCAAAACCATCAGCTCCCTCCTGCTCTTAGCAGCCCACCGTGTCCATGGCTGTCCACGGGTGGCTGGGTGAAGGCCGGTCTTCGATTTTCCCCCTGTGAACCACTGGTATTTTTCAACACCTTTCCTAGGGGCCACTTAGCGATTTGACCATCGGAAAATAAAACGTTAAAATTTTAACTCAACTTAATTCTTGGCCACCTATCCCTCTCAACTGATGGGATCTGAATTTAAACGGACGTGATGGTTGAAAAGACCAGCCTCCCCACCCTAAATCCAGTGGGGCGTCATTTACTCATTTAAAGCCGCAGGACACCAGTCGGGTACTTTTCCCCGTGATTGAACCTCTGTGAGTTTGTGTTGTCTGGTTTTTTCTCACGGCCTTTTCTTGGCATTCTGCTAGAACAGAAACCCTCTGCAGAGGTGGCCTGGTGGCTTCTGGTGCTAGTGTGTCTGTATTCCTGAAGGGAAGTGGTGGCCTCTCTCAAGTTCATTTTCACCTGTGGCTGATGGGTATCCTCATGTGTCTCCATGGTATGCCCCCAGGAAAGCTCCCCAAAGCTCCGCCCTTGGGGGGTTCCCGACCGTTCTTCGGACTCCGTCTTCTGCTTAAATTCTGTGTGTCAGGGCCATTCAGTGGGCCCAAACCAGAAGAGCGTTTAGGCTATTGAGTTATCACTTTTCAAATCAAGATTCCTGAATGAAATGAGCATCTTTCAAAATGCAACTGTGTGAGCTGTCTTTTAACTAAAGGGCATTATGCACATATTCAATGAATCCTAATGTGCTTTTAATAATATTAGCACACATGGTCATGGGGGAAGAGTTACCTTTTGCTTTCTCTGCCAAGACATTGCTAGATACCTTTTCCAATGTTTTCCTTCAATTTTTATACAAAGGTGAATTAAACAAAGTCGTCCACCCACCATTGGCTGTTTTGTTCCCATGACGATATCTGACAGTAGGTGAGCTGATGAAGAGAACGCGGATTTTCCCCGGGGGTTAAGGCAGCGTGTCATTTGAACGGAATAGGAACTTGGTCGGTACCCTCTGTGAGCTGGTATGGTTGCTATGGAACGGAGTCTAGAAAGTGAACTGCTGAAAATCTGGGCTTTCGACACTTCGCAGGATCTTCTTTCGGAATCTGTGTTGAAAGAACGCTTGGCAGCCAGCCCATCTTCTCCCTGCTTCCAGTGAGTTGGATAATCCCTAATGAGGATGCTGGCGTGCAGTGCCGAGGGCTCCTGGGCGAGGGGGGGGGTTGCATTTCACGGCTCCGGAGGCCGTCCCCTGGGCCGGCGGGGTCGAGGCGGCCGCCGACAGGTGGACATGAGGAGGCTCGGAAGGAGCAGAGCCACGCATTTGCCCCCGTTCATCTTGCTGTTGGTAGCCAGAGAGCGGAGTTGTTTAAAGTAACATTTCTAAGCTGTTTTCCTCAGCCTAAGAGCTCTGGGAAAAATGTGTTTAAAATCCTAGCTGCTCTTCGAGGGGAAAAGACAGCAGTTTGTTTCTTCCCAAATGTTTCGTCTGGGGAATGACTACTATTAGATCCCATGGGTGGCTGTGCTCTGCGTGGAATGACACAGTTAGGGGCCACTGTACCCGATTCAGGGAGGCGTTCACCGCGTATATCGTAAAATGCGTGTGCCCGACAAGATGCCATTTGTTTGTTGGGGTTTCATTTCTAAGGGCATGATGTACTCACCTGCCTGTGCAAGTGGAAGCGCTGGTACCGCCGGTCCCGGGTGGAGAGGATTCACTGCCCGTTGCATTTGTGAGGGTGGGGGTGGGGCGAAGTGTCCTTTCCGAGTGCTCCGAGCATTCCTGTAAGTAGAGGCAAGCTCTATTTTCCTCTCTCGCCAGGCGTGGAAATAGGCTGTTCCCTCAGGTCTGACTGCTCATCGGGGACGAGCACCTCACCTGTGCGTGGACCGCGCGGAGCCTGCATGGAGCCTGCGGAGACCTAGTCGCAGCTGCTTTGCAAAAGAGGTTCGGCGTCTCGCCGTCCCCTTCCCAGTTCATCCTGCCTCTGCTCTCGTGTCCCCGAGTCGACCCTGATCTTTTCTGAGAAAGAGACTCTTCAAACGTGGCGGGATCCCTGGGGCCTTCTGTCAGCCTGGCCCGAAGCGACGGCTCGTCACAGGGCGCAGGCCTCGGTTTCCCAGCCACCATCGTCGGGCCTTCCTGACCTGCTAGGCTCCCGTGAGCTGGCGCTTCAAAGTTCTTACCGAAAATCGCCATGCATAGTCACACAGAGATAGATTACTTACAGATCAGTGCGGCGTGGTCGGAATTAGTTATCGATTGGTTATTATTTACTGTCTTTCCATCGTCTTTGGAAGATGCCTTCGGAGGACCCCTTAAGTCAAGCTTCTGGTTCCGGTTAATTTCATGCTTTCACATTTTCATGATTTATTGAGGTTTTCCTAAACTTCTTTCCTGTGGACCATAAGTCTAAGCCAATCGGATTTTTAGAGTAGGAGCCTCGTCCCATATCAACCCCGCTTAAGGCAAGGCCCGTTCCTCCCACTCCTTTGCCCGCCCCCTCCCCGGGACTGCTGGCACTTTTTAGGAATCCTGTGGGTTATAATTTGTGACTTCTGGCTGCCAGCGAGCTTGTGGCAGATGGGCTTGGCAGGTGGGGAGTGCTCGTTGGAATGCTGCCTGCTCGCCACGCGAGTCATATGGGGCCCAGAAGGTCAAGCTCACGGTGTTGGCCCTATTCGTCGCGTGTTGTGTATATGGGGGACGTGGACCCAGATCCCTCCATTACAGAGCTCTGGGAAGAGAAGTCAGTGAGGATTCCTCAGTTCTTTGCAGGCCTTTTCTGGGACCGGGTTCCGTGAGCATTAGCGGTTGGCTTCTCACCCCCTGCCATCCATCAGGCAAGCATACAACTCACCCTGCCTGCTGAAGCCAGGGAATGGGTTTTTAAGTGATCATGTAAATGAAAATTAGTCCGTACTGTTTGGGCTGCAGATTAGGGCGAGTGACACGAGGGATGACAAGCGGTACCACCAGCCGTCATTGCAATGTTGTCATCTGAAATGCAGGCAGAGCAGGTTGAGGCAGACCATGGAAAAGACAGCTTCCCTGAAGCCAACAGGGTGGCCAGCCATTGTGGCAGGTTGCACCTGACCATGCAGAGCAGGTGAGAGTCCTGCTGGCCGTGTCACCATCCAGGGTCCCCTGCCAGGCCCATCTTGCCTGTGGAGAAGCTGGAGGAAGACCAAACAAAGGCATCTCTTCTTTGTCCCCAAGTGGTGGGACGGGCCCAGGACACGCTTGCCTGCTTGATACGACCTAAGATCCGAGCTGCAGAGCCCCGGCCTTGTTCTGCGGGTATCCCTGCTTCCCCCTGGGACGCCCGAGCTGCTAAGAAGACAAAGGGAGCTCCGTGTCGTCTTAATGACTTTGACGAGAACAACTGTTTAAGCAGGCGGCTTCTGTGAGTGGGAATTCACTGGTCCTCGGCTCGTTTTGGTGGCTTTGTCGACTTGGCCTTGCTGGACCTTCGGGTGAGACTTCTGAAAAGCTCGTGTCCCCTTCACCCGCTGATGAATGGGGACCCGCGCGAGCGTGCCGATGGAGCTGGTGACCAGCAGTGCTGGGAGCACAGCATCCGTGAGCCCCCTGGGCTCCCCTCCTGCGCAGGCGGCCAGGCTGGGAGGGCGCAGAGAGTGAGAGGAGGCGACGCCTCGCCCGGCTCCCACGCCCACCCTCCTCTGGCACCAGAGCAGGCCCCGAGGCACCCTCGTGGGGGCGGGAGGGCCTTCCGTTCCCAGTGTTGTCGCGGCTCCGCAGGCCGTCTGAAGTCACGCGAGTCCTTAAGGGCCAAGAGCCCCCAAACCAAGATGGGCCCAGAGCTCGTCCAGGGGCGGGCAAAAGTAGGTTTCCAGTTGTAGCACAGTAATTAGTAAAAGAGTCACACAAGAAGGAGCTCGGTGTTTCACGGACGCAGGGCCGTACGCCTACTCTGCCCGCGCCTGTATTTTACACTCGCCTTTGGGGCTGCGTGACGGTGCTCGGGGCTCACTTCCTGGGTACATCACATGACCCTGGCTCCTGGAACCATCCTGACATCATGGAGTTTTCTCCTTTTTCATGAAGGTCTCTAGTTTAATGTAGGATGAAAAGAGAACTAGGTTTCAGTTTTGTCAAACTTTTCAGTAAGTAATAATAAGGACTTACAACATTTCAAATATTGCCCCGAGGGCTTCGCCTGAATAATCGAATCCCGAACTCAATGAGAAGGCAGCTCCTCTGTCCATTTTTCCAAAGAAGAAGCTGGGACTCAGAGAGGTTAAGCCGCTTGTCCACTGTGATGCGGTAATGACCATGACATGGGGGTGATGGCAAGCTTTGACGTGGTCTTCACTCAGAGTCCGGTACGGTGGGTTCTAAGCGCTTTCCTGTATCAGTGCTTTAATTAATGCAGTCAGTCCTCATAGTGACTTGTGAGGCAGGTGTCGTGGACCCATTTTACATATGAGGAAACTGAGGCACAGAATGATGTGACTTGCTAAAGGGCCAGTAAGTGACCAAGCCCTGGCCCCAGGGCTGTGCTCTTAGCCGTTCCGCCTCAATGCCCAGGGTCACTGAGCTGGCCGTGACCGAGCCAGGAACGCAAA
>PVKM010043934.1:0-12377 GCA_004027735.1 Carollia perspicillata | reverse complement strand
TCTATCCCAGTCATGTTGAGAATACTCAGGCCTTCACCCCAATTCATTCAAAGGGTCTAAGTGCCATGTCAGGAGAAGCAAGCCAAGAAGATCAGAGCTACTGTTCTGTCCCAGTGCCCTACTTGCAAAGCAGGGATGTCACTCCAAGATAAGCAGGACCCCATTCTTGTTCTCAGCTCCAGAGCAGTGGCACAGAGGTTTTGCCAGAGAGAGGAAGGCTGTAAGAACAGAGAGTTCCATACTTCTCCCTAAGGGCATCATTTTTATTTGGAATAGAGTGTGGTAAAGTTCAAACATAAAGATGCTATTAAAAACAATGGAGATTTTGGTAGTAAGCAATTGGGCTGAGGTTGGTAACTCCATGTTAGCAATAAGTTAAACTATAAGGACAGCTAGAAGTATACCTGAAAGAATTAGAGAAAGAGACAACTAAGAAGAGCTCTCCTAGGATTGGAACAAGCTTCAAAGACCTTCCTCAAAGACTGTCCTTGCAAATAGGTCTGAATTTAATTGGATTGGACTGTGAGTTTGTGGCATAAGCACTGATGAAAATAATAGTGAAATCAGCTAGGAGTTTGTGAAGGTTTACAGCTGAGTGTGATACCAATAGAGGCAAGCTAAAAAAGAGATCAAGAATGAGTCAAAATCAGTCCTGGTAAAATAACTCTCACTTCAGGGTT
The DNA here is from genome assembly GCA_004027735.1 of Carollia perspicillata. NCBI lineage: Eukaryota > Metazoa > Chordata > Mammalia > Chiroptera > Phyllostomidae > Carollia > Carollia perspicillata. The sequence continues at coordinate 11,697 of PVKM010043934.1, read as the reverse complement.
ACTGTAACTGTGTCTAACACTGTACCCTTGAGAGGTGACATTAGAAGCTACATACTCTTTGGCAAGTAAACTCACAGAAATAGCCCAGTCCAGTCACTAAACAAATAAATAAGCAAACAACAATAAAATGACCAGAAAGGGAGTGGTGGGGAATCAGTATGCAGAGTTGCTATAATCTGTTATTGAAAATGCCCACTTTAAAAAAAAATCATGAACACCAAAGAAACAGGAAAGTATGATTTGTATGGAGGAAAAAGAGCAGAAAACAGGAATAGCCTTTGAGAGGGCCCAGATATTGGCCTTAGCAAAGACTTTGAATCAACTATTGTAAATATGTTTGAAGAACTAAAAAAAAGTGGTGCTCGCAGAATTAATAAATGTGTAATGACAAGGTGTTTCTTTTTGGTCAAAAATAAAATTTCAATAGACAGTATATAAAAAGAACCAAATAAAAATTCTGGAGTTGAAAAGTATAATAATCAAAATAAAAATTTTACCAGAAGGGCTCTACAATAAATTTGAAATTTCAGAAAAAGAATTAGCAAACTTGAAGACACATTGATAGAGATTATGCAGTCTGAAGGACAGAGGAAAAAGAACAAATAATAACGAGCTGAGCCTCAGAGAATCATGGACATCAGATGACAGGCAAAGGAGAAAGGGTCAGAAAACGTATTACGAAATAATAGCTGACAGCTTCCCAAATTTGATGAAAAGTACTAATTGATACATCTAAGAAGCTCAATGAAATCCAGGTAAAAGAAATAGACAAATCCACACCAACATACATTATAGTAAAAATGTTGAAAGTCAAAAACAAGGAGAAAACTTTGAAAGCAGCAAGCAAAAGGGAGTTCCTTTCACTCATGCTCAAGGGAGTTCCAATAAGGTAGACAGTTGCCTTCTCATCAGAAACAATGGGAACCAGAAGGCAGTAAGATGACAATACTCAGTGGGATGAGAGAAAAACAGTCGACCAAAAATGCATCCAGCAAAATTTTCTTTCAAAAATGAATGCGAAATAAAGATATTTCTAGATAAACAAAAACCATTGCCAGTAGACAATGTCTTTCAAGCCATGGCTTGCATATATCACTTATACCATTGTATCTCACATAGAGCTCTCCTGTTTGACTTCTTTGCAGAGTCATACTTCAACTCAGAATGTTTGATTCACCACACAAATCCCAGTTCTTCTGAATGCTATTGAAAAATGCTAAAGGAAGTTATTAAGGTTGAAAGTAAGTGACACCAGATAGTACTTTGACTCTGCATGAAAAGATAGTGTAAGAAAGATAATTATAAAACATGTATATAATTGTATTGTTGGACCTTTAGCATAGAGAGATGTAGTATCTTTGACAATAATAGCATAAAAAAAGTGAGTGGGAGAAAAGTTGTGCTGGTATAAAATAATATCAGATAAATAAGAACAAACAAAAGAACCAGAAATTGGAAAAAGATTGACATGACAAACTCTGTAAATATATTCTTGTTTTCATGTATTCTCTCAACTTCTTTACATATCATAAAATTATATAAAGTAATAATGTAACAATGTATTCTTGGGTTTGTAATATATAGAAACCTAATATGTATAACATATTTTCTATATAATACAGAAAAAGAGACATGGAAATAGAGCTATCTAGGAGTAACATTTCTATATCTCACTGAAATTAAGTTACTATAAATATGAAGTAGATTCTGATAAGTAAAGATGTACATGGCAAGCTTTACAGCAAGCACTAAAAACTATCATGAAGAGCATTATTAAAAACTTGAATGTTATACTAGACAGTATTTTTAATGTAAAAAAAGAAGTAAGGGAGGAACAAAGGAATAAAAAAGAACCGAAACTTATTGAAAAGAAAAAGGAAAGTAGCAGATGTAAATCCAACTGTATGGATAATAACATTAAATCTGAATGGATTAAACAATAGAATCAAATAGTGAAGGTTGTCAGACTATACGTAAAACAAGATGCAGCCCTGGCTGGTGTGGCTCAGTGGACTGAGTGCCCGCCCGTGAACCAAGATGTCACTGGTTCGATTCCCAGTCAGGGCACCTGATTAGGGGCATGCAAGAGGTGGCCAACTGGTGTTTTTCTCTCACATCAATGTTTCTCTCTTTCTCTTTCTCTCTCCCTTCCCCTCTATCTGAAAATAAATAACTAAATATTTTTTAAAAAACGAGATCCAACTCTGTGCTATTTGTAGGAAGCAAACTTTAGACCCAAGATATGAGCAGGTTGAAGCCTCTGTAGTGCCCTTTGCAATTCCCATCCTAGTGAATCAGGGATGTAATGAAGTGGTCTTTGATCGCTGAGTCAGAGGTGGTTGTTATGCAGCAACAGATAATCTGAGTAGCTTAGTATGGCAATTGGAATACTTTTCATGAAATACTGGGCACCTGAAGATAGAACTGCAGCCTCCTTTTCTAACATCATTTAATGAGGAAACCAGACTCCATTTGCATATATCACTTATACCATTGTATCTCACATAGAGCTCTCCTGTTCGACTTCTTTGTAGAGTCATACTTCAACTCAGAATGTTTGATTCACCACACAAATCCCAATTCTTCTGAATACTATTGAAAAATCCAAAGGAAGAAAACATGTTTATAATCATCTGTAAAACATCTCTATTTTGCTGGAAGGGATTACTCCAAAACTCAAGCCTAAGTTTTGTCCCCATAACGTATGTTATACTACATTACTGGGCTTGGAAACCAGGAAACCTGGACTGGAGTGTGGTTGCCTGACTCTGGAACATCACATCAATTCCACAAGGCTAAGAAATGCACTAAAACCCAAAGACTGTCGACTGGGCAATTTTAAGAATTCTTCCAGGGCTAACATTTAGGATTAGTTTCAAAGGCCTGGTAACTTCTTAAATATTCCTGCCTTTTGGACAGAATTTTGCACTATCTTCCAAAATTCAGTATTAGCACATCCTTCGGCCCAGGAGTTTCACTTTAATATATCTAGCCAACAGGAGTACTTGCATATGTTTGCAAGGTAGTTCAAGGTGTTCACTAAGCTATTGTTTGGAATCTGGAACCATTAGAAACCACCTTAAATCAGTAGAGCAGTAATCCAGTAAGTGTCAATGCATCCCATTGTTCAATGCTGCACAATAATTTGAAAAGGGCGGGAAAGGTCTGTAGGCATCGGCGAGGAAATATTGTCAACACACAGTGTTAAGCTAAAGAAGAACTCATGGAGCAACACTCACAGGAGGACGCTGTTTTTGTAAAGTGCAGCAAGCCCAAACTCCTTATTTGGGTTTACACCAAGGACTGGGAGGAAACGTGACAATGTCACAGGTTGTTTTTTGTCTTTGATAATTTTCTTGTGATCTGACACAATTGTTTTCAATGAAGTTGTCCAGTTTTATCCTTATTTCAGTGGAGGGGTTGCTCCCGACCTCCTCATGCTTTTGGTGGAAAGTGGGAGAGGCGGGGAGGCGGAATATGAAAGAGTGTTCACGGTGTAGACATTTCTGGGTTGTTGAGAATGTTGACGTGAGTGCATTCATGTATTGCTTGTATAATTAAATACATACATAAAAGTTTCTCATCTGTTGTGAATTTGACTGCTTCTTTCTGGAACCAAAATTTTGGTTCCAGAAAGAACACAATTTCTAAGCATCCACGAAGTTCCTATTTGCCTGGGGGAGAAACAAAACAGAAGCAGCTGCCAGGGTCCGGAGCATGTTGCCACTTGAGTAAAACAGCAGGGGGACCTGCTGGTGACCAGATTTGCCCACCCCAGTGCAGGTGCCACTGCCGTTAATGAGAAGCACTATTTATTTTTGTAAAAAAGTAAGTTGGGAGATTGGGGACTCACATAGATTGTTGGTAATAAAAAGGAAATAAATATGGCCTAGTTACTGAAAGGAAAGATCGTTCACTCCTCCTCCGACTACCACTTTTGTTGTTGGCCTTCGAGGCACGAGGCCTAAGCGTTTCTGGGTAGAAGGAAGGAGCAATCCCAGTGAAGCTCCTTTCCGGTGTTTAATTAAACTGCGATATGTAGTAAAACAAATTAAACATCAGTGAAGTTATAAGTATCATCGATTGTTTAAAAATTATAGATTCATGAGAGTATTTTATGTGGACAAACTGAAACTGTCCCAACCTCACGATTTCTAACCCTTTCTTGAAGGCTCTCTCGTACGAGTTACCTTTGCTGAAGCAATCTTGTTGGGGGCTGAAAGAATTTAATTAAGAGTTATGGAAACCAAAGGTTGTAAATGAAAAAAAAAACCATAAAAGCCCACTTTCGAATTGGTTCCTGGCTTTTATATTTCAATATATTATATTAGTGTATTTAATGCATTATATTAATGTATTATATTAAAAATTAGAAATATAAAATATATTTTGTTACCTTTCCTCTTTTGGTGATTCAGTCAACAAAAATATGTGACCTTGTTAATGAATATAACTGTAATGACAACATCTTGACTTGTTTTTTACCCATCTATTAAAAAGAAATTATTGTATTTGCATTTATACGGGAACTAATATCTAGCTTCTTTCCACTGGTACCCACTAGGGGTCATGCTGTTTACACGGGGGAAGTGCCCAGTGTAGTCTGGGTAATGTTACTGTGGCTGGGTGCATTGTTTTCATTCACCTTATGTCTGGAGGAAGAAGGTAGAGCTGTTGTTTCTCAATCAATGCTCAGGACTCTCATCCTTTGCAGGGGTGAAATCATTTGAGGAGTCACAAAACAGATTTGGGAAAGATGTCCCAGGAGAAAGTAGGAAGGTAGGAGAAAATGGAGTCCTGTCTGAGAGCGAATGTTAATAGGCCAGCAGAAGCCAAGGTGAGGTAGTGCAGTGTTTCAGAGCACAAGCTTCTTCATTTAAATGCTGGTTCTTCTACTTGCTAACCTTGATCTCCCTCCAGGTCCTCATTTGTAGGATGGGAATCGTGCTACCTGCTTCACCGGGAGGTAGAAGAATTAAATGCTTGTCCACTGTCTGACACATAATCAATGTTCAAAAAATGGAAGCTGTTGTTATTGCCAAAAATAATTGCCTTCTTTTTCTAATTTCACAAAAGCCAAATTTTTAAAAAAAGATTTCTTACTATGTAGTTCCCTTCCTGTGCTTTTAACATGAACAACTAAAGAGAGAAATTTGTCTTTATGCTTTTCTTTAAAAATTTTTTTTCTGAAAAATTCTGTATTAATTAGATAAACATTAGAGCCAGGAATTTACCATGCAAGGGTGGAGGAGCAAAGGTGAACTAAAGATAGCTTCTTTCCTTCTCTCAGCAACAGCGATGTTGGCAACAACACTAGCTATTGAACCACTAAGGGAGAAAACACATGTTTGCAAAGAACTAGATCCAAGGCAATATGGGATCAACGTTCTGAAAGGTATGTAAATACAAGTAATGTGCTACAGAGTTGTTTGGTGGGAAGCACGCACTCTTAAATCTGGCAGGCAAAGGTTTCATTCACAGAACTTCTCTGGAAAGGGAGTCCTTGTGCACTGTTGGCAGGAAGGCATATTGGTGCAGCCACTGTGGAAAACTGTGGAGGTTCCTTGAAAAATTAAAAATAGAATTGCTGTATGAGTCAGGAATTCCACTTCTGGACATATATCCAAAGGAAATAAAATCACTTTCTCAAAGAGATATCTTCACCTCCAAGCTCACTGCAGCATTTTTCACAGTAGCCAAGATCTATATGTAGTGGAATATTACTCAGCTTTAAAAAAGAAGGAAATCTTGCCTTTTGTGACACACGGGTGAAACTACTGGAGGACAGTATGCTAAGTGAAATAAGCCAGACATAGGAAGAAAAATGCTACATTATCTCACGTATATGTGGAATCTAAAAAATAAAACCAGTGAATAGAATAATAGATACCAGGGGCTATGGGACCCTGGGGGTAGGGGAAGTGGGAGGCGTGGGTCAAAGGGTATGAACTTTCAGTTACAGATGGGTAAGTCTGGGGATCTAATGGACAGAATGATGACAGTAATCAATAATAACGTATTGTATACTACAAATTTGCTATGAAAGTATATCTCAAGTGTTCTCATGACATACATACAAAATGGTAACTAACTATGTGTGGTGATGGATATGAGAGGTCCATCTGGAAGAAGTCCAGCCATTGTTAACATAATGAGAATGGTTTTCATGGCATCAGTGTAACCTGGCAGCCAAGGAGAGTGGACTGGAATGTGCATGGGTGAACAATGATGACTTCACCGTAGTAGTCAGTGGGGGTGGTAGATGCTGTTGAATGAGCATGTGCACTGTGGGGCTGTCTCATTCAAAATGACTGAGAGTATAGCAATGAATCTGCATCACATTTTGCGTGAAGCTTCCACATTCCTCCATGGAAACTATTCAGATGATACAGAAAGCCACAACTATGGGCAACTGGTGATTGGCAGCTTCATCATGATAGCTCACCTGCTCATGCATCATGTCATGTGCAGAGTTTTTTTGTGAAACATCAAATCACCTAGATGACTCAGCCCCCCACCTCCCAGATTTGGTACCCTGCGACTTCTGGCTTTTCCTGAAATTAAAATCACCTTTGAAAGGGAAGAGATTTCAGATCATCAATTAGATTCAGGAAAGTATGACAGGGCAGCTGTTGGTGACTGAGAGAACTGTGTGAGGTCCTAAGGTACCTACTTTAAAAGGGACTGAGGTATCATTGTCTTGTGCACAATGTTTCTTATATCTTGTATCTTCTTCAATAAATGTCTCTATTTTTCATGGTACATGGTTGGATACTTTCTAGACAGAACCTTATAGTAATTAGCTTGATTGTGGTAATCATTTAACAATATATACATATATAAAAATGTCACATCATATATATTTTCCCCCAAAGTTGGGATTAGGGTGGGAATAAAGTTAATTTTGTGAAATACATTTAAATTTCACATATATTTATATATTTTTCTCTTTTATTTGCTGAGAACATCTTTTGCCCAAACCCAACATGGGCTATAGGATTCCCAGAGCTACCTACATGTAGCTGACATGCAAACATGTTGCCTTCTTAAGGTAAAGATAATGGGTTCTAGGGAATCAGAAGTGACGGAGGTGACACTAATCAAAACGGCAAGCCGTTCTGTCTGCTCTCGCGTGTTTTAACTGGAAACATATCAGCTCCCCTGTCCCCGGGCAGGTATAACCCACCACAGCTACAGAGGTCCTTACTGTGATACAATGTTCCTTCCGCGAACACACCATAAGTTACTCTTCTCATCAGACCAGATGAGATCAAGTTAAAATGACACTGGGAGTGAGAGAAAAGCACACTCACACACCCCTTAAGTTGCTCTGTGGTGCAAAACTGGTTTGGGAGTGAATTTCAAAATCCCATCTGTACTTACTCTGCACTGCACTTTATTTATTCTGGAGGACAAAGGAGAATAAAATTCTTGGAAGAAACTTTTAAAAATCCCACTATGGGTAACTGGTGGATCAGAGCACTGGAAATACCAACAAAGGTAATATGTTGATTCATAATGATTTATTCTCTGTAGTTTTGGGGGCCTGTTCCATCATCTCAAACCCCCGGAAAGGGAAGAAGTTAGTTATAAGAGGAGGAATTCCCATACTCATTACTTTAGCCCGCTGCTTTCAGCTGTATTTATCAGGACGGCTTTGTAAAACTGTGCAAACAGGAACACGGCTTTGGAGGCAATTAAAGCAGGAGACCAGCTAAAAATAAAGACTTTAAAAAAAGACACCAGATATTGAATACCTACTTTCAAATTATTAGGGTTTTCATTTTGAAAAAAAGACAGGTACCTGTGTGTATGTGTCTACGAGCGCGTGTTCTTCAAGGTAAATGGAGATCACTGCCGACGGGTACATTATTGCTTTACAACCCCCAGTGAGTGTTACTCAGACAGGCTATATATTCAATTGATATAGATATGAGCACAGTACTGTGTTTGGGGTTGATTTACAGGACGGTGAAACTGGCTGATAGGCTGTAAGGTCCCTAAATGTGTTGTAACTCTTGCTAGAAATTGGGTAGCATTTGGAACTGAGGATATTGTGAAATGAATAATAACAACAATGTCAACAATATTTAAGTACTGTTACAGTTTACGAAATCCTTTCGCATGCATTATTTTAACAGCTTTACCCTTCAATGTAGCTCACTGAGTAGGAAAAAAATATATTAAGGCACCTTGCAAGGGGCCCTATTAACCTAATGGCCCACCTGGGGGTCCCAAACCAATCTTTTAACAGTAGCCGGAAGAGCTCTCTAACTTTGAAAATAGAGAAGGGTTTGTTGAGACTGGCAGAACCCATTCTCTGGAATGCACACTTCACAGTTTACCAAACAGTTAATTTAAAAGTAAGCACAATAAACCACAAATGATAATTACAATTAAGTGGCTGTGGGGTCAACTTCAATCTCTCTTCACCAAGAACCTAGTAAAACCCTTAGGAGAACAGAGCTCTGGCCAGGTCGTCTTCTTTGATTGCCCTAAGTCTCCATTGTTTGCTGATCGTTTGTGTCTACCATTGTCCTGTGTCCCAAGCATGTCACCTAATTGAATGAAGGGCGATGAAAAGAAGAAATATAGAGATCTCAGGTTTTCTCATGCAAGTTACCCAAAGTTCAGAACAGATTCAAAGCCTTCATAATTATATAATTATGACTCTAGTCATAGCCTTTCCTAATTGGCGGGGGCACAGGGTCATGCAGTACCACAGATCAGCTCAGAGACTCTATCTACTAGAAGTGTAGCAATCAAGATTCCACATCTCCCTCCCTCAATTCACTTTATTGAAACTGCTTTCTACCTGTGCACGATTGTACTCCAGAATCACCGAAAGCTGTTATGATGCATTTTGCAGGAATATTAACAAGGTGGTCTAAAAACATGGCATTCTGCAACATCATTTTCACTAGCTTAATCCTGAGAGTTTCCAGATAATAAAATAATCCTATTTAGTTTTTCTATGAAAATAGCTGAAATGTGTTGGCCCCTGAACCACCTAATAAATTAATTCAATTCTGCTGCAGTCTGTCAATTGAAAATTCCTATGCTCGTTACTGTCTGCAGTGAATTTTGTTTGAATCAAGGAAGACCCAGCCCAGGCTGATACTTGACATTCAATAAAAATATTAACAATTGTCTCGAGCTTTATGAGTTTAGGAAACTCGCTTTAATAATTTGATTTTTGGCAAGGGAGACTTTTATCATCTAGTCTTAGGTGTTTTTTTTTTTTAAGTAAAAGTGCAGAGACAAATCTTATTTGCTTGTGAGAGTTAAAGATATGATTAAGAACAAAGATGCTCTGGACACCAGTGGGTTTAACCTCCTTCTTGGACAATAGACTAATAATCCTTCAACTCCACTATTTGCTATAGAAAAATTAATTTCACTTCTTCCAATAAAGTTGTTGGACAAGTTTGATTTTTTCTTGATGAAAATTAATAGTCTTTCTGTTTGCCCCTGCTCTTGTCTTTGCTAAGATAGAGTAGAGGCTTATTTAGTCTCTTCCAGTTCATGATCAGGCCGTACTTGTCCGTGGAGAAACTGGGAACTCCAGGTGGGCTGACCTCTTCACGGTATTATGCCACCGATGGGTTTAAACTGTTTTCAATGCCTTATAGTTAGTAGGGGAGATGTTTCGAAGATGGATTTTTACAGACATGTGAGGGTGCATTGAACAACAAAATGCCAGCATTGCTTCATTGTTTTCTCCCTACTCTTTACACTAGAATTATTTTCCCTTAGCTTAGGGAAAAAATGATTTAACAGAATACCAGATTTAAAAAAAAAAACAGGAGAAGAAAAAAATCTCTCATGTGACTGAGGTTTTCAGTGTAGTCTCATTTTTTATTTTCTTTTTTACAGAAATAGAAACTTTGTTGCCTGCACTTAGTGGAATCTGGGGATCCAAAAACTTTAGGAAATAGTTATTCCATTTCGTTGATGGACTGAGGTTTTTGTTTTTGTTTTTGGGAGTTACCAGGATTAAAGAAGCTTTGAATTCACAAACAAAGACCAATCATGCTGAATAATTACCAGTAAATGGATTTTACTTGACTCCCAGTAGGCAAGCCACTGTTTACTGAGGGCCTATCCATAAGGGCATCTATCTGGGGCTGGCTGGCAGGGTGGCACCACCAGGGAGAATTGTCGGGTAGGATGTATTTTCTGGGGAGGCAGGAGCACAGGGGGATGAGCAGGGGTTGGGGAGGCTCGCGTGCCTCAGTTTGGTCCTGGCTTAGCCACTTGCCAGCCGTATGATCTTGATGTATTTTCGACATATCATTTGCTATCCCTTTACTCTGTTTTACTTTCCTTCTTAGCACGTATCGCCATCTGCTATACTATACATTCATTTAAAAAATATGTGTTGTCTGTCTCCCCCAAATACCCTGAATTAGTTCCATGAGAGCAGGATCTTAGCCTGTTTTGATTTTTGCAATATTTCCAGGAACTACAAGAGTTCTGACCAATTTATAGCACATGCTCATTACATATTTGTTTAATGAATGACTGCCAATCGGGAATAATAATCCCGCTTTGCTGGGGTGTATGTACAACAACTAGCCTGTACAGTGACCAGTACATGGAAGTATTAGTTTTTTCTCACCTGAGGACATGCTTATTGGTTTTAGAGAGGGGGAAGGGAGGGTAAAAGAGAGGGAGAGAAACATCAGTGTAAGAGGGAAACATTGACTGGTTGCCTTTCATGTGTGCAAATTCATAACCTAGGTGTGTGCCTCGACTGGGAATTGGACCTGTGGCCTTTTGGTTTGTGGGACAGTGCCCAAGCAACTGAGCCATATCAGCCAGGGCTGCACGGAAGTACTCTTTAAATATTTATTTCCTTTACCATTTCTTCCAAGTCTCACTTCACTAACTTTTAGGCATCCAGTATTCAGGTTTCAAAACCATTTCCCAGGAATGTATCTGATACGAGATCTGGACACCTTGGGCGAATTTAAACCAAGGATTCTCTCTCTCAGGAATGTTTTTCAATTGCATCTGACATACAATATTATATTAGTTTCAGCTGTACAACATAGTGATTAGACATTTATGTACCTGTAAGCCTTATTTCTCATTATGGAATAAAAGGACTTCAGGTATTAGCTGAGCAGATGGAAGAGGGGTAGAAGATGGATGAAAATGCTAGGCTCCCCCCAAATCATACTACTTTGGGGTCTGCTACTCTGCAGGGTTGGCCCTGAGTGATTCTCAGAATTCTTGGCTGGTCTCAGCATTCATAATGAGATCTGATGAGTGTGCCTGCTGCTGAGATGAATTTAGTGCCCAGAGGAAAAAGCACTTGACTGAATTCAGAGACTTGGGTTCTAGTCTTAAGTCTTCCATTAATTAGCCTGGAAAAATACACATATTTCATTTAACAAAACATATGTCTATAAATAAAATAGCGGTGATAATCTTCAAGGCCTTCAGCTATGACATGACAGCAAAAACAACGTGCTTTAGCTATTTCCATGGGGTTATGTGGTTTAATTACAACGTGAACCAAATCTAGACTGTTTAGCTGTTGGTAAACCCTTTGTTTTTAATGACTTTTTGGTGTGATGATGATAGTAACATATGCTTATTAGAGGGTACTTGGAAAATAAAAAAGGCATTAAGAAAATACTAAAAATTACTTGTTACTTATCATTAAGATACAACCATTATGAACATTTC
>PVKM010043933.1:0-12382 GCA_004027735.1 Carollia perspicillata | reverse complement strand
GTGTACATAGAATTCAATTCAGTTAATAATTGCATCAAATATATGTTTTCTTTTTTTATTGATGTCCAAGTACAGTTGTCTCCATTTTTGCATCAAATAATTGTTGTTTTGGTTCCCATGCTAAGAGATCCACTCAGAGGCTCCCAACAGAAGCCAGCAATAACAGTGGCTAAAAAAAAAAAAAAAAAGAAGAAGAAGCCTTAATTAATCTCATATAAAATGAGTTCTGGGAAAGGTACTCCAGGGTAGGTCTAACACCTTCATTGTGTCATCAGAACCCAGGATTCTTTTATTTTTCTACTCTGCTCTCCTTATTACTTGTTTTCTACCTTCAAGTGAGCCTTATGTTCCAAAATGTCTGGAGTTGCAGCCATTGTACCTGGACACAAGCAAAGAAGCAGGAGCATGAAAAGGAGAAGTCCGAAAGGGCTTATGCTAAGTGTGCCTCCCAGTGTCGGGACCATTCTTGGAAGTTCCTCTCTGTGCCTTTTGCTTACAAACAAAATATGACATCATTGGCCACCTTTACCTATGACATGGTTTATATAGTCTTTGTACCAGGTATCTTACCATTTTGTTTTGCTATTGTTTTGGGTTTTAATTGAAGAAGAAGAGGGTAATGGCTATGAAGTAGGCAACTAGTTATACATATTTTTGCTCTGAAAAACACATCACTATTAGATGTACCAGCCAAATATCCAAAAGTTCAAAGAATACAAGTCCCCATTACACTAGCTCTAAAAGCTTAATTTTGATGATCATTGTTTTAATTTTTGGCTATCATTATTTGGTACAACATATCTATATGTTTATGCTCAAATACTTATGAAAAGCTGTTGATAGAAACAAGGGTAAGAAGACAACATTTTCTTACTATTTTTACCATTAAAAGGAAGATGCCCAATACAGTAAATTTTACTAAATATATATTTATATTTTTTCTTTAATTTTTGAAAATGTTATAAAGGTCAAAGAATTTTTTTTGCCATGTATACACAGCCTATAGAATAAATCAGTTAAACTTAGGCTAAATATTTTTGCTAATAAATGTGTTTGTAATTGAATTTGGCTCTCAATCTGGCTATGTATCAGGCAAATTTCTCTAAAGAAGTGACCCTTGGGAAAGTTCTCATCCTATTGGCAAGAATGAATTCTGCATAGGGAAAGTCAAGGGACTAGTTCAGTATAACAGGATCATATGGGGAGTTAGTGTGACACCTGCATCAGTCCCTACTCATGGCAGGGCTCAGACCTTCTGTAAACTCAATACTGCCCCACCCTCTTATCCCCTAGAACAACTTTCTTCTCATGGTTACTTTCCTTCAGAGTTTTTACATCTGAAATGGTGGATTGTTTTTCCTCAACTTATTTACTTCTAATAGCTGTTAAGTGAAGTGGAAACTTAATTACTCTTGATTGAACTATGATCTTCTCCTTAGGGGACTGTTGTTAGGAATCAAAATATCCTTGGGATAAAGTCTGGATGAATAGTATAAACTGTATTCTCCTCAAGAGGATGCTGAGTTGGAGATTGGGGTAGAAGGTGTTTATCAAGTATCAGTGCCTGTGAAGGGAAGGCACTGGAGTTGAAAAGAGAAAGAGAAAAAGTGAGAGAGACACAACATAGCCTTGGGAACCCCAGTGAGGAGCTCTGGGGCAAGAATTGTTCATCAGACCAATACAGCTGAACCTTTCTATCTCTTGGTCACTGGATCCAGGATTCCCTGAGAGGGTTCAACCTTAGGAAGGCAATTCTCCTGAGCTCAGGCAGACCCTAAAAGAACTGAGAAATGGAAGGCACTCTTACTGCAAAATCCAGAGCGAGGCGGAACATTCTTTCAAAAGAAGATCTGGGAATGGCATCTCCATGTCTACCAAAATCCATCCTGCATCACAACCTCCAAGATTCTGCTGAGCTTGTTTTTCTAAGAAACTTGGGGTTGGGAGAACTAGTGGGACCAATTATAACCATTGCCACTGTGGTGGTTCTCAGGCTGCAAATGATACTCTCTCTTCAACTATCCATTCTCATTTCCCTCACTCTCATCTATCCTCTTTGCCAGACTCAGTAGCTCACCCTAGTGGTGTGCCAGAGCCTCATCGCTGAGGAACCTGAACCCCTGGTTGTCATGACCTTCTCAGACCAGTTTTACTTTACCTGAACATTCATAGTCACAATAGGGCAGAAAAGTACAAAGAGGTACCACACTGGCTCGGCTGGATTCCTCACACATTCCTCTCTTTCTCTTGTATAACAACACGTCTACTTCAGTCCTCATCTGGACTGAAATGCATCAATACTTCAGCTTTTCCAGTGGGAAAAGTGATGTACATCCTGGCCCAGATCCACTAAGGAGAGGACGTTCTATGGACCTTAAGAACAGAATTTAACATTTTAAAGAGGGAGGACAGAAGGATGAGGGAGAGGAGAGAAGAAGATATGCATCTTTACAGACTCAAACATCATCACTATGGACTACAAAATGAAAGAACTAGTAAGCATAGGGGCAGATCTGGCTATTTAGGATATTAAGTAGTTATATTTTGGGGCAAGGCAGAGGTACCAAACAAATAGGAAGTTGATGCTAGGAAGGAATCATGCCATTAGGTTGGGAGGAATTTTTATAAGTTTTGTTTATATTAAATCTTATAGAAAAACTCATGCAGAGGTCATATTTGTAGATGATAGTTTGCATGTACCTTAATGGAAGCTTTCAGTTTATAGCCCTCACAGTACCTAACCTAGCCATGTTGCTTATCAATATCTGTTTCTTGAATTGAATAGGAATGAACAGGAGGCATTCTTGAATGAATTCCCTTACTCAAATTTCACTTACTTAGAATTATCCTATAGTAAATAAAGGTACTATATTTCCACTTGCAGATGTCACCAAGTGGGTATTTCAAAGCAATAATTGCCAGAGTACAACCAGCTAAACCGCACCACAGAAGGCAGTGCACGCTGTTGGAGAGCCCCACTGCTCTCTGGATGACGGGCTGTGATTTCATTGAGAAGTGTGTTCCCTTATGGTAGCTTATTCAAGCCAAATCCAGATGGATGAAAATTGTCTAAGAAACGTGGACAATATTCTATTATTCCTAAAAGTTACTTTGGATTCATTCTTTCTAATATGTACAACCTGAAAAGTATAATTAATTTCACCCTAAACTGTTGCTGTACCTGTACACCTGAGCCTAATCCACCCCTGCTCCTTCCTTCTAAATGCCTCTTCTCACGTTTATCTCTAGCTACAATCCTCGGAATATTATTAGCCTTGGCCTGGGCAGTCAGCCTAATCATTTCTCCGTGGCTTAGGCACTACTGAGCTGTGTCCACTCAAGAGACTGCTGGTAATTCTCGGCTTGCTTCTCTCAGCATCGCTGAGCAAAGCTGTTCTTATGGGTTGGACTAACTTATCCACCTTAAAGCACGAGGCTTTGGGTGGTAGGATAATCTCACTTCTTCCTCTTTTCAGTCTATCACCTGATCTTTGGCAGCCTCCGCTTTCATTCCAATTTCAGATTTGAAACATTAAATATTACTAGTGTGTATACTCTACCACAGGGACTCTATCTCTGTTCTGAAACCTCAAATTTGATAACTATTTTAAAAGAAACTTTGTGCCAGGTAGAAATTTAGTAAGCACGAGTTGCATAATGATAAAGACTGAGAGGTTAATCTAATAATTTTTAATGTTTAAAGTTCTAAAGTCTGGCTTCTCATTTTCCCTGTTACAACCGTCCTCAAACTAATTGAAATTGTTTCTGGAAAACTAATTTAAAGGGCCACCTCATGGTGTAAGATCATATTGATTTCCTTCCTATGAGTGTTAATGCAAAGTAGAGGATTTCTACCAGGGGAGGAATTGGGTAATCATATTTGTTGGGTGAAAATTTGCATGTTTATGGAAAAAAATACTGGACTCTAAACTATAAAATATGAATTCTAGTCTTAAGTCTGACTCTAACTAGATGTGACACGTTATTTAATATTTTTGGACTCTAGGTTTGTTATATCTTAAATTAGGGAATTTAAAAAAATTATTTCAAAAGTCATTTCTGAATCTAAAATTATAGATTCCATCCTATGGAACATTCTTATATCAGATCATTAATACTTCATGATAATTTTTGTTGGTCAATGATTCCTGCCAGTAAATATTGGCATATCAGCAGGAGGATGAGATTCTATGAAATCAGGACTAGTTTTTCCCACAATGCAAAGGCAATTGCTTCCATAATCGGATGGTTTTTATGTTATTGCAAATAGAAGCATTAAAAATTCCAATTTTGAACTATATTATGTACTTTGTATATAGTAAATAAATTAAATATGAAGCTTTTCAAAGTTTATATTCAGATTTATTCCAAACTTTCTAGAATCCACTTTATACTCACTGGTAAGACGGATAAATATATATGGATGAAGAAACAATATACACAGGAGGCTATCCCCATAGGATGGCTACTCTTGAGACAAATCCTAAATGATAAGATAGATTTGAACAACACATCACTACCGATTTAAAAACCTGCTAAAAACCTGTGTACCTTTCTTCTATACAGATTTTATTTAAAAATTCTCTACCTGAAAAAATTTTAAGTTGATATCTTAAACTAATTAAAAATTATATGAAGAATGAACATTGTCATTCAATCTTCTTGGGGCATCAGACATTTTTAAATGATCATTGAAAACTACTACCCCTGGCTAGTGTGGCTCAGTGGATTGAGCACTGGTTTAAGAACCAAAGAGTCGCTGGTTTGATTCCCAGTTAGGGCACATGCCTGAGTTGTGGGCCAGGTACCCAGTAGGGGGTGCATAAGAGGCAATCAGACATTGATGTTTCTCTCCCTTTCTTTCTCCCTCCTTTCCCCTCTGTATAAAAATAAATAAATAAAATATTTTTAAAAAATACATCTTAGGAGTTTGAGTTTTCTAGGGGAGTCATAGTAATTTTAATATGTCTAAAATTGACAAACTTTCCATCATTTCCTTACATTTTTTCCATACTGACACTTATCACATGTCTAGCACTGGACTATTTGTCATGGCAGTATAAAACTATGTTAAAGACTAGGCTTTCATGACCCCTTTTACAGTTTAAAAGATCACAGTAGCTTTATATAGTACATTTTAATATTTCCTTCTGATAAACTCTATTCTCAGACCCTATTTATGTTTTCATATTCTTTTTCTACTTACGCTTGTTAATATCAATAAGGCAAAACAGTATGTCCTTATGCTTTCATAGATTTCCTGAGTATGCATTATTGACTACACTATTGTAGAATAAGAATCCAGTTGATTTTTCCCTTCGTTAATCTTTTTTCCTATGCAAAACTTTTTTCCTAGGAAAAGTTTTGTTTAAAGCTAAAGTCAAGGGCTTTAGTGAAGTACATCCATTTTAACCTGCTGAGTTTGTCACATCTTAGAAGATGACATTTTATAATTGCTGATGAAACCAGGCATGATGTGTTATACTGATAGTGCATAAAGCTTATGATCACTAAAAAGGAATGGTTTACTGAAAATGCATGTAAGAAACCTTTCATCAAAATTGATATTGCCTTTCTTCCATTTAAACCAGCCATCCATGTTTATAACTACATTAGCAAGGAAAACTCAAGGACTGATAAACTATGAGGTATTTTTCACCTTAGCCCTATATACTAAGCCCTTACAAATGGCTTTGTTAAAACACACATACGCAAGTGAACACACACTTTGAATTTTTTGATGCTTTTACATGTTTGCTATTTTTATGTAACACTTTGATTAAATCAAAATGTGGTTCTCTCAGACATACTCTGTATAAAAAATATTTTTCAACACCCCCTAGCAAAACATAGTTTAGAAAGATATTAACATTATATTTTAAAAAAGAAAATGTAGCTTAACCTGGCTATTGATATGAGATTTCACAGGTTTTAAAGATTTAGAAATAACTTTTAGCTGTTACTGCACAGAATAATTCTATAAATAGGCCATATTATTATCTTCTGCTAAGGAAAACATTGCTAACAGAGGTCTAAAGGCCCTCGTAGTGAATGTTCTGAAAGTTTAATGTGGTATAAACCTCACTTTGTACAAAGAAATCGATCCATTTAAAAATAGGAATTTAATGGTGAACTATATATGTGGTTCACTCCTAATTCTTCTTGTAAAGCTTGTAATGCCAATTCTTAAGATTAGCAGTAAAAAAAAATGTTTAACTTCCCTCTCCCAAGTACATAGGAAATGACATCTTAGAAAATAGCTTTAAAAGCTGTCAACAACTTCTACACTTTAACAACTGCTCTGTCAATTTTCAATAGCAAAACTTGTCATTAGGGGTTTAGACTGAAACAGTGGAAGGTGAATCTGTGTGCTCAACAAATTTTCATATTTTTCAAATGTACTGATTTGTATTTTTTGTTTCAAACTTGCTGTTGGTTAAATAAGTATGGCATGGAGCTGAATTTTGACATGTGTGCATAAGCTTCAATAAAAATCCAATTGGCTAATTTAAATCTTATGGTTTTTATTATGCAAAAAGCACTGTACTAGGTACTGGGGTAAGGAAAAGGGGAAAAATAAAATTTGAAATCATATTTTGTCACTCTAGTCTAACACACATATTTATTTGAGTAAATGTTTGAATACTTGAGCATTTTATGAGAAATTCATGTGAAACAAATAAAAGAGACAATTTTAAAGTAACATTCCAATAAATAAAAATTAATGTTATTTAAATACAATTTCCTCTTGGTGTTGAGGTATTACCAACTGAGAATAAACGGAACGAAATTGTTTAGTGATAATGTGCTTGCTAGGTGAATTGAGCTCTTTTCTTTTTTTACTTAATATAAAAACAAAATCTTAAACTCTGGTACAGTGTGTGATCCATGGCCAATTTTGATCACCTACTGGAGGAGAAACCAATCCAAATTACTGTGACAACATACACTCAGTTTGGTTCAGTATTTGTTTCTTAGGATCACAAAGGAACGCTGTTTCTGCTCAGGGTTCTACCAAGCCATCTTGTGCCACTTTCAGAAGCAGGTCATCATTTCCAGTCACCTAAAGTGGATCATCTGATTGCTTTTCCTTTTCTGTCATTTTCAAACACCAATACCATTTCATATCTTAACCAACCCTCGACCCAATTTCTTTGTTTCCCCCTCTTATCTGTTCTGCAATTATTGAATGCAAACTAAATCGCGGTTACATTTTTTCGCAACTCTGCCTTTAGCCATATTTTTTCATGCTATAAACAATTAACAATATGTCCCAGGTGATTTTACTTAAGTAGGGAGATGAGAGGAATTATGCAAGCAACTGGGATTCTGCCACACCTGACAAATTATATTAATGATTAAGATTCTCATCTTAGTTTATGAAAGAGCAATCACTTATCTGCAGTTATACAGCAACAAATGGTAATGCTAACAGAATTTCTACATCTTTTACACATCTTCATTCTCTCCACTTAAAAGGGAAAATTATTTTAAGGGAGAATTATGTCTACTCATAAGACCCAAGAAAAGAGTGATTAGCAATTGAAAACTACACATTTAAGAAATAACTCTATTTGACTTCGAATTAAAACCTATTTCTTCTATGAACTAAAACTGACCTTTGTTGTGTTTTTCAACAGGCTATCCGTTTAAAGGCTGATGATTTTCCAAAAATTCGGAAGTAGTCTATAAACACAATTTAGAAAACGAGATGGCAAGAGATAGAATATTGATTTGCTCGTTTTTCTCTGTGCTTTTATATATAGATGTTTAACTAATCTAACATTAACATTTTTAATTAATGGAAAGTGATAGGGTAACCATGTGCATGTATGTCATCCATTGTACCCACCTGAGCCCACGACCATGCTTTATTTTATTCTCTTCCTTTGAGAAATGTCCATAGCATAATAATCGCACATTCAGAATAAGTAAATAAATAGGTAAAAGAAAGGGGTATATCACTTCAGATACAATCAAGTTAGAGTTGAAAAAGCATTCCAGTAAAATTACCTTAAGCAATACAAACATTCATTTTCCCACATGACACGCTCAAACTTTGGCAATTCCAGAGTTGCCTTTCGGTGATGTTAACATGAAGCCAGGTCGTGCATCACCTGTCTCTTCTGCCGTTTTCAATGGATTAGAAGTGTCTCCTGCCATGGCCACAGCATGTATGTCTCCACTTTGTAAATCACATTCTCACATACCAATAAACAAAGGAAGGAAGAAAGGAGTGAAAAGCGATTGTTTCTCCTGCTTGATGTTTTAGCAGAAAGGACAATCTTCCTCAGTAGTCACCCAAAGATTTTTGTTTATTCTCATCACTGAAAATTTGGTCACAATGCCTACCCTAGAACCAAGGACTGGAAAAGGTGAATTGCTTAGCTCCCTCCATTAAGTATATCCTTTCCAACTGGGGCAGAGGCATGCCTTTACTGAATACACTGCTGCCAACCTAAAACCTGAATAAACACATCAGAAAAATTATGACTGTTGGATAAACTACACACCACTTCTGCATCCAGAGCTAAGTAGTTTTAATTACATTCTCATGACCAAACTTGCTTGGAAAAGGTAATAATGCATGGATAGAAGGCTCATAAACATGGTGTAGAAAGTGAATGAAATATAAATTTTTAAGTACATATTGTGATAATGCTAAAATGATTCTCAGAAAAAATATTTCCAACTTAAATGGACTTGTAGTCAAAGGTTAGCCCATGTAGAAGAATGGCATGCATGCACCGGGAAGAAGGAAATATAAAACAATTCTTGGGAGCAGCTGTCTCACCACTGATGCCTGATAGTAAAGAGAAGCTCAACAGGTCATCAGCACTTACTTTGATCCTACTTTGTCCAGTGTTTGTCAGAGCAGGCTACTTTCCTTAGCCTGTCGACATTAAGTCATCCCTGCCCAACCCTGAGAGGTCATCTTCTTTACTATACCTGCCCTTCTTCCACTTTTTAAAAGCTGTCGCAAAACATATACAAGAACAATGATGCCATTTTTACCATTCTTAAAAGTAAAGTTGAGTGGCATAAAGTAAATTTGCATAGTTTTGCAGCTATATCCACCATTCATACCACAATTCTTTGAACATGCAGAACCAGAACCCTGTATCCGTTAGACAGTTCCTATCGACAACACCTCTCCCAGCCTCTGGCAATCACTGTTCTACTTTCTAGGTCTATGAATTGTACAACTCTAGGTACCTCATAAAAGTAAATTCTACAGTATCTGTCCTTCTGTGACTGGCTTATTTTCCTTGAGGTTTATGCACATAGTAGCAGATATAAGAATTTCCTTCTTCTTTAAGGCTGAATAATATTCCATTGTATGCACATACTGCATTTTGTTTATCCGTTAATTTGTCAATAAATACTGAGTTGTTTCCACCTTTTGGCTGTTGCAAATAATGTTGTTACAAACCTTGATGTAAAAATATCTGTTCAAGTTCCTACTTTCAATTCTTCAGGGTGCATGTATACCCAGAAGCAGTGTTCTTGATCATATGGTAACTCCATTTTTAATTTTTTGAGGGACTTTCACACTATTATCCATAGTTATTGCACTACTTTGCATTTCTGCCAGCAGTGCACAAAGGTTCCAATTGCTCGACAACTGCCAACACTTTTTATTTTCTTTTATTGTTGTTGTTGGTGGTGGTAGTTACTTTTGTTTGTTTGATAATAGCCATCCTCATGGCCATAAAATGGTACCTCACTATAGTTTTGATTTGTATTTCCCTAATGATTGGTGATGATGAGCATCTTTTCAAGTACCACATTTTACTTTTAACTCTCTGCCTTTTTGTTCTTTGGATGCTTTAACATCTTTTCATCTCTGTTTCCGCTATTTGCCATGAAAAAATGTATCTTAGTTTCAAGACAAAACACTACTCTTTGTAAAAACATCATAATTACTGTCATCATCTTAATATGTCTTTTCCTAGACGTCAATTGGGCTTTTTAAGTCACTACTATTATAATTTTCACAGCTTCATACCAGGTATAGTTAGATGCATATAGGTCTTTTTCTTCTATTTGACATAATTTTGTTTTTCTCCATTTTTTCCCTATCTATAATGTTTTAATTAACTCACTCAAATGGAGAAGACTTTTATTTGAAATAATCATTTAATTCTTTTGTATATGAGTGTGTAGTTTTATTCTAAAAGAATAAGGTCAATAAAAGAAATAGACAAAGTTTTAAAGTGTTCCTCTCCTCAAATGACCAGTCCCTGGGGGGGTTCTTGGAATTTTATTTCAATATCTATAGACTTAAATAGTATCTCTGCTACTTGACTATTTCAGTGAAACGCAACATAAGAAAACTGTATGAAGCAACTATAAATTGATACCTGATAAAGGCGGTAAAATAGGAAGAAAAATACTACTTATGAATAATGATATAAGATATTAAATGTTATTTGAAAATTAAATGTTTATTATAAAAATAACACCAAGTAAGGTTTATTTCAGAATGCAAGGTGGGAATTAAAAATTTTTTAGTGAGAAAACTAATTTAAATCTGTCATATTGGCAGATTTAAGAGAAAAATAATAACATCACTTCTTTAGAGTCCAGAAAATTCTCAACAAATGTCTATTAGAACATTCAGCAAAATGGGTATCAATGGATAGATCCTTAATATGATTATATATATATATACATACACACACATACACACATGCACATTTGCTAAGCAGACACACACATATAGACAACAGGCTAGATTATTTTACTTAATGGGGAAGTACTACATTCCCCAATTAAATCTGAAGTTACTATATAACTATTTTTTTTAAACAGATAAGGTCAGTATTGGCAAAAACAGTTAAAGAGAAAGCAATTACATTTTGAAGAAAGAAGCAAAAAAGATTGAAAAGGAAAAGTTGTAAGTATATCTATCTGTATTTGATGACATGTCATATCTGGAAACCCAAGATCTTCAACATTTACAAAACTACTGCAAAAATAAAAGAATTTAGTAAATTCTCAGGATATTTAATCAATTTCATTTTTGAGTGTTCATAAAAAGATAAAATACCTAGGTATACTTTTAACCAAAAAATGTGCAAAACTGGTATGAGGATGAATGTAAAAAAGACGGGAGTTTAGTTCTTAAAACTACTCATTTTTTCACAAAAACCAAATGGCTGATTTATGCCACGTTCTAGAGCAAAACAATGACAGGACTTAACTTAGGATACTAACTAAAGACTACTCACACTAAGTGCCAGGGGTTAAACCAATCAGAACGGGGTTTAAACCAAGATCAGCAGTTTTCTGATGAGAATATCAAACTTGAGAATTTACTTTTCTCTTAAATTACTGCATTTTTGTTTGTTTTTATATTTTTAATGCCTTGTCTTATTCTAGAAAATCTTCATAAAAATAAGATATAAAAATAGCATTATAAATGAACACAAATAATAGCAAGTTTATGGAATTAAAAATACTTCATGTAGGCATAATCAGTTATTAACTCTATTTCCAAACTTTCTGCCTTCTCTAGAAAATGTAGGATGGGCTGAAAATATCAAGCTTCCAATCCTGGCTTGGTCTACCTGGTGACCAGCCTCCATACAGGAGTTCACCCAGAGTGGCCTCATTAAAATAAAGGACTCTCCTAACACCCAGGAAATTTCTAGGGATTGAGAAGCCCTGTATCTAGAACAGGGGCCAAACACCAAATATTAGAACAAAAGATGCTCTTAGTACTCTTATCACTTAGGAAATTACAAGAGTTTTAGAAGCTTTATAGTGGAGCTGGGGTCAAAAACTAAATGTTAGAGAACAAAAATTCTCATTGTACCCCTATTTACAAGGGTTTGAGGAGCCTGTGTTAAGAACTGGGGGCAGAGACCAATATAGAGTTATTATTACACAAAAGTTTTATCAAAATCTCTTTTGGAAAGGCAGTCATCAGGTTACCTTCTGTCTCCTTCCTTACTGCTTGAAGAGCTCTGATCCTCAGTAAAAAATTTAAATTATCATCTGGCTAGTCATGTCACCCTTTCTCCTCATGTTAACATGAGTACATTTTCTCAGTGTCAGTGAACTGATGAACTGAATATTGTAACTGTTGTATGAATAGAGAACCTCATTTTCATTTTCAACACAGACTAAGTGAAATAACACATTCCAAGGAGTTTTATTCTTATTGAGGGAAAAAGTTATCAGGCACTAAATCTGTTTTGATAAATTATTGTAATGATGACAAATGGCATTTACATTTAGTTGAAAATTTTAAATATGTTGTGGTATATTGCATTATTTTAATGTTTACTTCCTGGAGGACAATTGATGGTACTTGTTTTCATTAATGACACAGGTACTAGATCTTATTTTTAAACTAAGTGTATGTAGATAAAAA
>PVKM010043932.1:0-12381 GCA_004027735.1 Carollia perspicillata | reverse complement strand
CTCAGAAAACTGAGATTATCCGGAATGACAGGCGAAGAGAAATAAAGCAGGAGGTGAATAAGCGGCGAACGGGTGGCCCTCCTGCAGGTTCTCCGCGGAGAGCTGTGGAGTTCTTGGTTCTGTCCACAGTGAACCCCCTTCACGGGAGTTATTACATCCCAAAGCCCCATGGCCAGGTGGAAGTCCTGTCTGCTCCAAGTCTATTGAAACCTGGGGTAATAAGTATATTTTAATTCATTATTAAACAGAAGCAGACACTGGGGAAGTTTTTTTCTTCTTTGTGCTTTTTTTCTACTGCTGATTTGCTGCTATTATTCTGGAAAGCCAGTGTTTCTCATCTGAGAACTGTTTAACTCTTTGCCTACAAGTGTCTGACGGCCTCTCTCCCTCCCCCGACCCCCATAACGGGGAGAAACCAGCACCAGCACACTGGCTGTGGGGGAAGCAAGGGTTCACTGTCAGGAGTCGTGGGTTTCTACCAGAGGCAGCAAGGGCGCTGACTCGGGTGGATTAAACCGTGCTGAACATTTCTGGGGTTCATGCTGTGAAATGACAGCGTCTTCCGTGTTAAGAATGGTCTTCTTGGAATAATTGGTGTTTGCATGGAAACACGTTGGTTTTGAGACTGTAAAGGCATGGGTTAGTTGCAAAACAGCAGAGCCCGGTGGGGAGGTGGGCAGGCAGTATCGGAGTACCCGGATTCCGGCTTTGACTCGGCAATATTACGCAAACCAGTGGTTTCTCCCCATCCAGCGGTCCTCTCCACAGAAGGAAGATTCTGTGCCACCAAGAGGTGAGTGAGATGAATGCGTGTGATTCCCAGGGCCGTTTGAGATGTTTTGCTTACGATGATGAAAGTTTAAGCAGCTCTGCCTCCTCTACGAGGTATCCCTTGACCTATCTGACCGTCTCTCCCTTCCACCCTCTGCCCTGCCTTCCTTCTTTCCGGGGATACTCTTTCAAAGAGCCAGCCGGGACTGCTGTGCGTGGCCGCGCAGGGTGGCTGTCATGCAGGGGCACCATTCCCAGTGGACACTCATGCAGACACATGTGTTTGTATGTTTATGTAGACAGACTTCAGGCAGATGGCAGTAAAGCATTTTGCTCTAAAAATATCCAAAGTTGCAACAATGTTCTGGCAGCTAGGAAGGAAGTATTTTGATGAGGGAGGACTGTTTTTCTACTGAGCACAAAAGTGTTTTGGTTTGGGTCAACAGCTGCCCATCCCGACTGTATTCTAATTGGATACACAGGTCTGCCTTCCTTAGCAGACTGCGCTTCAGGAGGGCAGGGGCCACTTCTCCTGCCATGGCCTCGGTCTCACCTTTCTGAAGCAGTTCGAAGTGCACATGAAATGAATGAAACATTGGAGAGCAGACTCTGCATCTAGATGAGACAGGATGGGGCGAAGCAGGAAGTGATGGCCAATCTTATGGGTCTAGATCTTATGAAAGTTTTCACATACATTTATACATGTCATTTTCACATATCATATGCATAAGATGCTATATTTGTAATGTCTGCAATATCCCTAACACCCCTACTTTCATGACTATTTTTTAAAAATTGTTCTTTAAAATCATTTTTCTATCCAGTTCATCCAGACGTGGAGGTGGTGGTGTAGGCAGTCCACAGGCAGGCTGTTAACAGAAATGCCTTCTGAGAAGGAGAAAATAAATTCGTTCTCTGAGACCTAAACCATGAATCAAGATATGATTCATCCAAACAGATATTTTCAAAAGCGTCTTAGAAAGAGCCGAGCAAGACCTGCCTTTCGTCCAGTGAAAGCCATCGACATGTCTACACGAGGAATGTGCCCATCAGGAGGGGCTGGGCCACCTGCATAAGGTTAGGAAAAGGACCCCTGGAGTCCACACCTTGCCTCTCCTGGACCAGGGCAGCTTGTCTTCTAGGCCCCTGTGTCCTGTTCCCTAAAATCCAGAGTGACCCTTTAAAACAAAAATAAGATGATGTGGAAACTCCTGGGTGAAAATTGCAGTGGGCATTTAGAACCCAGTCGCTGACCTAACCGCGTTCCCTGTCGGAGGTTCTGATCCGTGTCTCCACCCACATCTCCAGACACTCTGGCCCCTCCTCCTCTTTCTTCTCCAGACGCCCTGGCCCGCCTGCATTCTCGGACAATTCTCCGACTTCCACTAGAGGTCTTCGTACTGACTGTCCACCTTCCTGGAACGCTCCCTCCCACAGAGGCTCCTCAGCTGTCCGTTTAGAAGTCACATCCTCAAAGACAGCTTCTGCATACCACCTAGAAAGAGACTCAGTTACTCTCCGTTGCATTAATGTGTTATAACCATCTCCACAGTGTGCAGGCACGTATCACTAGCTGATCTTTTGCTTGTTCGTTTATTTGGGGTGCACACTGTCTAGCCAGTCATGAAAATTTGTGTACAATCTTTTTTATACAGCAAGGAGCTTACCAACGAGTTGCAGAGACAGACAGTCATGCTTGCGTGGAGACCAGCACTGTGGGCAGAAGCTGGGGGTGGGGCCTCCCAGGGGTGCCCAGGAATCATGCAGAGGCCATGGAAGGGGTGGCCTCCTGGAATTTCGGGAGGCTGAATTTTAAGGCAGAGAGGTAATCTTTTCGAGCAGAGCCCCATGGCTGGTCTTGGACGAGGCACTAGCTGGGCAACGGGAATCCCACAGGACTTGGAAGTGGCCGTGGAAGCAGAGACTGAGAGCATGCTCCACAGGTCCCTGAGCAGAAAGTCCGGCGTCCCTGCCCCAAAGAATTTTCCCCGTGAAGCACGCTTCAGCTCGCCAACGCGCCCCAAGACGACAAAAGTAAGTCCCAGGAAGTAGGCTGACTTTGGCGCATAATAAACATTGAACTACAAGTCCAACTTCACGTTGTCTTTGAAACTTTTTCATTTGGCTACACCAAGGGTCAAATTCTGCCCTCTTTACTCTGGGTCTCTAGGTACTTAGGCAGTGTTTCAAACTTTTTCCATCCCAAACCCAAACGCCTTCCCTTGAACCCCATTCCTGGAGCGGTCTCCCAATGCCCCGCCGCCCCCCAGGCCTATCTCTCTGGAAACACGGCGCCGTGGGGAGCAAGCATGAACTCGGCATTTCTGCGCGTGTCTGTGCTGACTCGTCCTCACGGTCTCCACGGTACTGGTGTCTAGCAGCAGCTTCAGTGGTCTTCAAATTTAGTTCGACACCTGTCTCGTTTTGTTTTTAATTTTGACTACTGTGAATTCCATCTTAGCTGAGATTAAACACAGCAATGGGAAAAAGTTAAAATTACAAGTCGGTCGACTTAAAAATCAGGAACCTAGACAGAAGAAAGTTTGTAATTGCTGGCTGATAATCCCCGTGGCATGTGGGCCCGGAGTGCGCCAGATCGCTGCGGGGGCATTGTCAGCATGGGAACCAGGGACTTCGGCTCGGGGCGAAGAAGCCAGGCTAAGCTTGTGATTTACGTTGCCACCCATGACTCAAAGAGCATCTATTCTTCCCAGTGACAGGTTTTCTCGTTTAAACCATCCGCATGAAAAGGAACATGCCTTTCACTGCTGCACCATTGTTCCTGTGGTTTAACTTCTTAACCCCTCTTCCTGCAGAAGATTCCTGCGCCCCCCGAGCCTGTCTGCGGCTTCAGCCCCCAGTTAGAGTCCCACCCATAGGCAGACGCGGACAAGTGACATTCAGGGGAACAGCCTCTTGTGAGGTGCGCATTCAAATCATTTTCAACTAATTCATATTTTGGATTATTTGGCAAAGGAAAAGCTTTTTCTGACAATCTCTAATTAATCAAATCATTGTTTTCTGGTGAGCTTCATTTTTCCTTATGAAAATCAACACCTATTTTAAAGACACGATGATTATAATATTTATTCTACCGTGACTCGTTCATTTGAGTAATTTAATATTATATAGCAGAAAAGCGTAAAATTGCTCAGAAAGTGTAAAGTTGTGTTAGTACTTACGATGTAATTCAATTGATTGTATTTATGTTGCAGCGTTCAAGAGCAATTTTAAAGAAAAATATATGTGACTTTTGAATATTTTCACATGGATAAGAAAGCACCCAATATCCTGATCTTATTTATTTATGAACATATTTACTGTATCTTTATTTCTTCATTCTACAAACCCTCTCCTCAGCTTCTCCTAATGTTAACATCTCGTCCACGATGGAGCATTTAACAAAATGAAGAAATCATCACTGGTACAATTCTGTTAGCTAAACTGCAGACCTTATTGGAGTTCACCCAGTTTTTCCACGTGTCATTACTACATTTGTCCAAACCCATGGAGTGCATGACACCGAGAATGAGCCTTCGTGGACACGGAGCGCAGGACGGGGATTGTTGTGCAGGCGCGTCAGTCATAACACACGGGCACCGTGCTGGCCGGGATGCTGACCGTGGGGGCAGCTGTCTCTGTGAGCTGCAGGGGTGTGTGGGTCCTCCCTCAACCTTCCCCTATACTTTGCCAGGATTCTTAAACTGCCCTAAAAAACGAAAGTCTTAATTTAAAAAAAGTTGGTTGACTCTATTCACATGCATCATTTCCCAGTTCCCTGTAATGTTCCACTTGATACCTGTATCTACCTATCCTTTTGTTAATGCCCTGGTGTCTTGATTATCAAGGTTTTACAGACCTTGAAATTGCATGGTGTGAATTCTTCAGTTTTATTCATCTTCTATAGAGTTGTCTTGGCAATTTTACTTCCCTTGCATTCCTGTGTAGAATTTAGAATCAGCTGTTCTGTATTTGCGATGGTACCCGCCCGGGCTTTGTTTGTATTGCCCTGGCCCTACCGATGAAGCTGGGGGCACAGACATCTCAGTGACACGGCTTCCTCCAAAATATAGAAAAAGTCTCTCTCTCCTTATTTAGGTCTCCAAGTAAGACCAGATTTTTTCTTGTAAAGGTCCTGTGCCTATTCTGTTAGATTTGCATGGAGGTATTTTATTTTGCTGGGCTACTGTAACATTTAAAAAATATATGATAACTTCCAGTATTTCTTGCTGTCCTTGTAGGAATAACATTGACTTTTGTATGCTTATTGGCCTTCAATCCAGTAACCTTGTTAAAGACACTTACTGGTTCCGGAAGACTTTTAGCAGGTTCTTTGGGATTTTCGACGTAGGCGATTCTGTCATCTGAAAATAGAGGTAGTTTTATCCCCCCCTTTCTGATCTCTGTGATGTTTCCCCCTTCTCTTGCTTTATTGAACTGGTTAGAGATTTCAGTCTGACGTGGAAAGGGAGTGTCGGGAGGTTCAGCCTCACCTTGTTCCTGCCCTTAGGAGGAGAGTGCTCACTCTCCCTGTGACATGTGACACTCACTGCAGGTTGTACGCAGGTGCCCTCAGTAGTTTAAGGAAGTTCCTTTCAATGACACATTTCCTGAGAGTATTTATCCTGCATGAAAGTTAAATTTTCAAGTGCATTTTTCGTGCACCTATGGAAGAGATCATGTGATTGTTCTTAAGTCTGTTAATATGATGAATTATACTGATTGATTTTTTACATTAATTGACCTGACACACTTGAGAAAACCCCAGATGGTTATGGCATATTTTTCTTTTCCTATATTGCTGAATTTGATTGGACAATTTTTATTGCCGATTTTGTGTGTATGTTCATGAGACATATGGTGCTGTGTTTGCTGTTTCTCATAATGGCTCTGTGTGCTTTCTGTGTAGGAATAGTGCTGCTGGCCTCGTAAAATTGTTTGGGAAGTATTCTTTTCCGCTTATTTTTGGAAGAGATTGTGTAGAATTGGAATTACTTGTTCCTGTGTGTCTATTCGTTTATTGCATCAAATATCTATTTTTCTATTTCTCTTTTTAGTTCCATCAGCTGCTGCCTCGTGTATTTTGAAGTTTTGTTTTAGGTGAATTTACAATTAGGAATCTTATGTGTTGGGAAATTAACTCCTGTATCAATACGTAATGTTTCTTTTTATCCTAAATGGTATGTCTTGTTCCGAACTCTATATTGTCTCACATTCATAAAGCTAACAGAGCTTTCTTTCACATGGCGTCCCCATGGCGTCGCTTCTGCCATAGTTACTTTACTAGACCTTTATACCAAATCAGGTTCTTAAACACAGTGTATGGTCGGGTCTTGATTTTTTAAGCAATCCGACAGTCTTTAACTTCTTCCCTTTTTTTATTGTTGAGACTACTATAGATGTCTCCCAACCCTCCCCCCTTTTTTTTGCCCACCTCCACCCAGCCCTAGCCCGCTCTCCCTGGACTTCACCACACTGCTGTCTGTGTGCATGGGCTACACACACATGCTTTTACGTTCTTTGCTAATCTTTTCCGTCCCTCCCATCCGCATTCTCTCTGAGATCGGTCAGTCTGCTCTATGTGTCCATGCCTCTGGTTTTATTCTGTCTGTTAGCTTCTTTTGTGTATTAGAGTCCACATATGAGTGAGATCACATGGTATTTGTCCGTCTCTGACTAGCTTATTTCTCTTGGCATAATCATGCCCATCTCCATCCATGCTTTCATGAAAGATAGGAGTTCCCTTTATTTTTATTTTTTTACAGACGAGTAGTATTCCACTGTGTAAATGCATCGTCGCTCTTTAATCTGCTCATCCACCGATGGGCACTTGAGCTGCTTCCAGATGTTGGCGACTGTAAGTAGCGCGGCGATGAACACGGGGGTGCTTACACTCTTTCTGATCGGTGTCTCGGGATTCGGAGGGACGATCTTCGTTTCTTTTAGTTGGTGCGTTTGAACCATTCACATTCAAAGTTATTTTTGATGCGAATAGATCAAACTGCCATCTTGCTTGCTTTAAAAAATTGGTTCCATTTTATTTCTCTGCCTTTTGGGGATTAATTGAGCATATTTTATGATTCTGTTTTTATCTCTTTTGTTGAATTATGTATGTAACTCTTTCTACAAGAATCATTGAATGCTGGGATGGGAGTAAAAGACAGAAAACTGTACATGAACAACAATTAAAATGAACTTTTAAAAAATCATTGATTTCTAAGGTTTACAATACACATTTTTATTTACTCTGAGTCGGCACTTGAACAAAAAGGGGCTGCATTGAGTGTAATGTCTGAGACTTATGACATTACATTTCCAATCCTCTCCTCCCCGATTTGGTGATATTTTTGTCACAGTTTTCCTTTCGCACATGCTGCAAACGCATAGTACATCTTTCCTGCTACTGCTTTAGGCAGTCAAGTACACTTTAGAGCTGTTAAACAGAAGAAAATGAATGACTTTTATATCGCTGTTATTTATCCCATTCCAGAGGGCTTTTTCTGTGTAGGTCCATGCTTCTGATTGATATTATCCTTCTCTTCCTGAAGGGCTTCCTTTAAGGTTTCTTGTGGCAAGGAAGTGCCTCTGTTTTGATGGTTTGTCACTGGCAGCGAAGTGCTCCTACCAGGGCAGGGCTCACCGGCTGCTCACCCCAGGGCCTCGCCCCAGGGAGCTGTGATGTCCACATCCACCATCTGTCCCCCTGGCTTTGGGGCAGCGGTTGGCCCCGTGACCTCAGTTTTCAGGCGGAGCTATGAAGACGTGCTGATGTGGAATGCGCTCATTTTTTTTGTCTTGTAAGGACACGAGCGATGACTTCAAAGCACTTCACGTGTGGGATTGGAAACCAGCAGTCAAGTTAAGTAATTTTGCTTAGGATGTGGAGTTAGTAAGTGGCCCTAAATTTGATCTCTTTTTATATTCAAGAAGAAACATTGTCCCTGGTTTGGGGGCATACCTAGTCTTCTTTATTAGGAACTTGATATAATGCTGGATTATATGTTCAACCTGAGTCAATTTTACCACACTCTTTACTGCATTTTTCTTAATCTTTACTAATTTTTCCACTAGCAAACTTCACCAATATACATAGTATATGCACCTTTGCAGCAAAAAAACCAATTTTGTGCTTCAAACTTCCTGTTACAGGTTTTGCTTCTGTGGTAGATAAGGAATATGCTATGCAGTTGGGTACAGATTCAGAACCCAAAGCGTAGTGATTCGCACTCCATGCTTTTAAGGGATTTGGAATAAAAATGGCTTGTGTTTTACTTCAGCTCTTCATCCTTGGGTTGATTCCTTAACTTTTCTCAGCTTCAATTTCTTACTTCAATAATGGGAAAAATGATACCTGTCTCAGAGTTATTTTGAAGGTTAAAATAGATACGTGCAGGGTTAATCACAATATTCAGCACATAAATGGCCCTCAGAGTGTTACTGCTGTTCTGACAGGTCTGGAGGAATTTGGGACCAGGGAGAGAGGGGTTCCAGAGCACGGCATGCGAGGTGTTCTCCTGTGGTCACTGCACAGTGACACGGGCTGCCGTGAGGACTAACGGCTTTCGGTGCCTGGAAAGATTCCAGTGAGGAAGAATCCTTTTCCCTCAGGGATGGAGGAGAGGAGATTTTGGGTTGAGTGATAGTTACCTACATGACCTGTAAGAGCCCACACAACTTGGAGTGTCCAACTTAAGTAGAAAATGCCATCAGTAGTGTTCTGTTTATATATGAGTCATCAAGTTTAATTATTGGTTTCACGAATGGTCTCTTTACCTCATTAAAGTCATCAATGTCTACCATGCCCATCAGGGAGTATTAACTAATTTGAATTTTGCAAGTAGAATCTCCAGACTTGTAAAATCACTGGCTAGCCTATAAATTTCTTCAAAATATAAGATGCTCCTGATTAAGACATGTCAGAAATGCAATTTTGCCTGCACAGTTTTTGTTATCTTTTAATGTAAATTGGTTACAGCTTTTAAGGACTGTAAGTACAGTGGTTTGAAGTCGATGTAGCTGAAGTTAATTGGTTGCAATGAGTCATGGCAGCTCTCTAGATGGAATTTATGCTCCCCAGTTAGCCACAGTCCCCACCACTCCCTGATGCCCTTCACAGAACCTGCCTTGTTCATTTTTGTTCCTTGTTTGTTCTTGTTAGGCACTGGGGTTGTAACCACTGCTCTGATTTTATTTGTTGTTAAGTTCTGTTCATTCTTCTAGCTATTCAAATGGACTCTTTGAGTTTCGAACTCAGTATCTAAGTTCAAGGGAGGGGAACATTTATGAAATCAATGTTATTGAATTTCTAGTAGTGTGTTCTAATCTAATTTTTTATAGACTGGTGAGATAAAAGAGTCACGGTCCTAAGTGGTCCGGAGATGAAGGTTGCAGTCATGGATAGGAACTATCTAGAAGAAGGAACATATAAGTAGAACATCATGAGTCAAGAAAATCTCAGAGAGAGTTTTAAAAGGAAAAATTAGATTGATAGGTCAAATCTATCATTATGTCAATGATTTTCAACCCGTGTGCTGCAGGAATTTTTAAAACATGCAATACTTGACTATTTAGTCAGGGGCTGTGACCTCTTTTTCCTTAATTGTCAAATAAAAACTGACAATAGCCAACCCAATAGTAACTGTCCAGTGTGGATGAATCACAATTATATTTTTGTCAGACAACCGGAAGTAAATTTTAGGGATCAGCTTGCCTGTGCCATGTGATGAAAAAGTTGAAAATTGCCGAGCTAAGCCCATCCAGGTGGCCGAATTCGTCATTAAAATGACTCGCTAGAGGAGAAATGCACTTGCGTGTGCCACCAACTAAATCCATGTATACGAATATAGACGGATGGTGAAGTTCGAGGTTGAATACAGAGCCGCCTGGCTTTCAGGAGTCGATGGCAAATTAA
This sequence comes from Carollia perspicillata, assembly GCA_004027735.1. Lineage (NCBI taxonomy): Eukaryota > Metazoa > Chordata > Mammalia > Chiroptera > Phyllostomidae > Carollia > Carollia perspicillata. The sequence goes on along the minus strand of PVKM010043932.1, from coordinate 2,699 downwards.
GCATACTAGTTACACATTTTTTAAAAGGTCTTTTAAAAAACATTTAGATGCGTGCCTTAGAAAGCAAAACGATGCAGTGCGGAGAAAGTTTTGCTCAGAAACCCCAATATAGTCAAATGTACGTCCCTTGCTATGTTTTCCCTTCACTTGACGTGCCGTGATGTCACCCGCTAATTTTGTTCATTCCCTTGACATCCGGGCTAGGTAATAGGGAACTCAATTATGAATTCTATATTCTTTGCTAGAATCGTGATACTGTAAATCTGAATATTTATTTACTTACCGATATACATGTATCTTCTAAGAAAAAATGGATGTCTCAGTACCAGATTAAAATAGACGCTAAATATTGATATTTTAAAATATTGATGGAAATATGGAATCCTGTTTTAACTATAACGTAATTCTTAATTTAGCTAAAAAACAAGCTGACTTTTTGGTTCTTGCAAGTAAATTTTAGACAAACGACATATGAAGCATGAACTAACACGAATACGGCCGCACGGCAATAAGAGTGGTACTTTTTATTACTGTATGTTATGCTGTCATTAGTTACGTTAAATCCTATTTAAGAGTCTAGTCCTAGTGTATGTACCTATTTTGAAGGTCGCTTCTTAAACTTTTATAGGCAAAGTCCAATGAGCAATGAAAAGATGATTAAAAAAAGACGGTTGAATAGAAAACCAGCTGGCAGCAGTAATTCATTTCTGTTACAGTTTTACTTTTTATGAATAAGTCTGCAAAATATCAACATAAAGGATGTCCTTTTCTTGATGACTACAGCCTTAATACTGAAAGCCAGTTCAAACAGTGAACATTTAAAAATTCTTATGACGTGGGATTACACCCTCGTGGTCCACATAGCACATGTTGCGTTAGTTGGATTTTATACCCAAAGAAGGGGGGAGTACAAGGGACATGATTTGGTTTCTTTACAAAGAATCTGCATCATTTTATTTTTCCTTGCCCTTTAGGAAATGATGAGATGGAGGCCATACAAAAGTAGCATCTGTCTTTATGGGCATTTCAAATATAAGCATTAGTAAATGCTCACTTTATGTGAAGTACTATCCCAAACCACTAGAAAACATGATACTTGACCACAGAGAATTTTGTGATTAAAGTAGGAGCAGTATAAGGCATATTTACTAGCTCACATAAACATTTTACCAGCTCCTCCTGCCCTGTGGAACTAAAGTGAAAAGAGTTAGTGTTTGTAACTGCTGTCCAGGATCGGTGGTTAAAGACTAATGAAGTAGGCGAATGACTTCTGTTCTCCTTAGCTAGAGAAACAGAGCGGATCAGAAAATCCGAGTTCCCACCCAGACGGAGGCAGAGGTAGAAACACTTCACTTCCTCACACAGCCAAAAGAAGGATAACGACCAGTTTAAAACAATAAGCAACCAGAACTGCCAGAAAATCAAACTGCATGGAACTCCGACAACTAAGGCCAAGATAGAGAAACACTCACTCAGACCGGTAGGAGGGGAGGAGAGGACCCGTGGCAAGGCAGTGGGCAGTGCTGGCAAGGTGGGGCTGGCTGACTGGGAAACCAAGGCCCTCAAACCTCTAGCTGTGAACTACCACAGGGGCTGGGAAGGCGGGAGAAACTCCCAGGCGCACAGGAGACTTGGTGGAAAGTGGGGAGAGAGTGCAGCGAGCGAGCAGCACGGTTCCCTCTCTGACCCCTTTGCCCCAGACAGCATCACAAGGCAGCAAAGAGGGCTGCCCCATGCCGGTGAATACCTAAGGCTCTAGCCCTTACCATGTAACAGGTGTGTTGAAACAAAGGGAATGTGGCCCAAATGAAAGGACAGAGCAAAACGCCAGAAAAAGAGCCAAGTGACGAGGAGATAGACGACCTATCAGATGCAGAGTTTAAAAGCCTGGCAATCAGGGTGCTCACAGAATTGATGGAGCTCAGTCACAAGATGAAGGAAAAAATGAAGGCTATACAAAGTGAAATAAAGCAAAATATACAGGGAACCAATGGTGAAGGGAAGGAAATTAGGACTCAAATGAATGATTTGCAACAAAAGGAAGAAAGAAACATCCAACCAGAACTGAATGAAGAAAAAAGAATTCAAAAAAATGAGGAGAGGCTTAGGAACCTCTGGGACAACTTTAAGCACTCCAACTTCTGAATCATAGGGGTGCCAGAAGGAGAAGAAGAAGTACAAGAAATCGAAAACTTATTTGAACAAATAATGAAGGAAAACTTCCCCAGTCTGGTGAAGGCAATAGACTTCCAGGAAGTCCAGGCAGCCCAGAGAGTCACAAAAAAGTTGGACCCAAGAGGAACTCACCAGGGCACATCATAATTAAGTTATGCAAGATTAAAAGATAAGGAGAGAATCTTCAAAGCAGCAAGAGAAAAGGAGACAGTTACCTACAAAGGAGTTCCCATGAGACTATCACCTGATTTCTCAAAAGAAACCTTACAGGCAAGAAGGGGCTGGAAAGAAGTATTCAAGGTCATGAAAAACAAGGACCTACATCCAAGATTACTCTCTCCAGTAAAGCTATCATTTAGAATGGAAGGGCAGATAAAGTGCTTCCCAGATAAGGTCAAGTTAAAGGAGTTCGTCACCACCAAGCCCTTGTTATATGAAATAATAAAGGGACTTATGTAAGAAATAGAAGATGATCAAAAACTATGAACAGTAAAATGACAACAAACTCACAACTATCAACAACT
>PVKM010043931.1:0-12380 GCA_004027735.1 Carollia perspicillata | reverse complement strand
GAGGCATATGTGTATGTGTCCGCCACTGTGGTCCACTGGCAGTGCTGCTTTTCCTCAGAGAAGTATTAAGAAGGGTGGGCAATTCAGGGCGGAGACACAGCTTCCTAGGGGGAAGGGGAGGATTGGGCGGGTAGAGTGGCATGACTTCTTTAAATTCGGGACATTAGTTAAAATTGATTGGACAGCCAAATGCAAAATCGGGTGGTATGTTGAAGTTAATGTCTCATACACTTTGAAAAATGCTCAAATATTAAAATCTAGAGTTAAAATGACTATATTATATAACTTTCTCAAAATAATAGTAACATTAGTAACTATTATTATAGAATGTTTTCTATGACCAGACTGAACACTACCAAATATTTTATAAGCAATATGTCATTTAATCTTAACAAACCATCCTATCAGATTGATGCAGTTATTTTTCCTATTTTACAGATGAGAAAACTGAGGCTTAGATAAAATCACATTTCTGAGGTCACACGGTTGACCTGTGGCTGAACTGAGCTTTGCTCTGACCTGTGGCTACCTGACCTCATGCACTGAGAGCTTGAATAAATATCTTAACAAAATACAAAATGTTATCTGTGGTAACCCAGATAGATGCTTAAGCTGCACCCATTCAGAATGGTTACAGATTTTGGCTGGTAAAACTCCCAACATTCTATGAGCCAGACTTTAATCTGAGAAACAAAACAACAGTGATGAATCTTTCTGTTTTTTGTTTGTTTGTTTGTTTTTAAAATTATTCCACATAGTCTTTATCTCCTTTTTAGTTTCAAAGCTTTCCTGGAGGGAGAAACAGCAACTTTTTCTCTGGGTGTACCATAAGGCTATTTTTGTCCCATTCCCTCCCTCTTTCAGGCGGAACTGGGTGATAAAGGTGAGTTGCTAGTGATCCAGGAGATACCGGTGGAGTTGGGGTGTGTGGGAAGCCCTGTGTATGAGCCAACAGACTGCAGGGGGGCCAGGTTTGCGAGGACTGGTTTCCCGTGGGGTGGTAGGATCCACTCCTGGGTGCTCTGGAATTTCCGGTCTGTGGGTCTTGACCCTTAACCTGATGTTAGGCCTTTGAACTATGGTCAGAATCCCCAGGGAGAATCCAGACCGGAGCATTTCCTTCTGGATCCTTCAATATCAGGAAGTTCGGAAGTCAGCGCGGACTTGTCACAGTTGGGGATGTGTGTAGATACTGCAGGTAAGGCCCGGGGTCAGAGACAAGCTTTAGAGGCAGGACTAGCAGGCCCCCAATTTGACCGTCGGTGTTGGAGATGAGAAAATTTTAACCACCCAAACCGCCCTCATACACACAGGAGCCTAATTAATCTCTTAAGGGTTTCAAAATGGAATCCAGCTGAGAGTGTTATCCCCACCCCACCTGGTGCTGTCTGAGCCTTCTTGCCATTTCCTGCTTCTGCTTCTCTTCCTCCTGAATCAGTTCTGTGCCTCCTCAGGGCCTGTGCTCAGATGTGAAAGGGAAAGCCATCTGCTTCTGGCCTTCACCCATCACTCATTTCAACATCCAGGAGCTTATCACACCACCCAGCTCTTTCCCTGAGCAAAGATCTGAATCAACAGTTTATTGTTGATAATGATGAAAATCAGGGAGGGGGAGAGAGAGGCCTTTGCGCTCCAGCTAGGTTTATTGGTTACAACATGGCTATACAATCTGATTGCTGGACATTTTGCTGACATATATAAATCGCTTGAGATTTGAGGCTGTGTTAACTTTGATCATCTTTTCAGTACCGCTGTGTGGGAAGTCCTGGTTTGCCTCTTCTGGTGAGAGGTGCACAGCGTGGCTGCTGTGAAAGCAAGTTGCTGAGTAGCAACACTGTGCGCACGGAGGAGGGGCGAGAGCGGAGTGAGGATTAGGAGAGCCTTTCTTATATTGAAAACATTTGTTTCCTCAGAACGTGTATTTTCCAGTAGACCTACAGATAGTTTGTTCATAAAGTCCAGTTGTGAAGGGGACTTTTGACTTTATACTGAACTAAATTTTTATGATTGCTCTTCTGAGCAATCCAGAGCTATGAAACTGAGAGTATGTGGATGGTGACTGACCACACGCAGACAAAGAAAGCATGAGAAACCGTCTTTCCTGATAGTAGGTGGAGGAATGTGTTAGCAAGGGGGAAGAAGTTCTTTCTCTGTGATAAAAAGCAAAAGATTTGGGGGAATGGTTGACCATAGAGACTGAAAGTGCTAGAGGAAACTAGATTTACTTTATTATTGAGAAACTCAATAAATTAAATGGTTTGAAGGTCTAGTCCCAGGAATTTTTAATAAAAAGTGGCAAAAGCCCCTTCTGTTTGTTGGACAACAAAGAAACACGAGAGTTGCCCAGTGCTGTCAAAATAGAATTTGGATAGAATTTGAGTTTAAAACATTGGTAAATGTGTATAGAAGGATCAGTCCTGTTAATTATGCCTTGGGCCAAGGTCTGTTTGTCTAAACCTTCTCCCCAACAATGAATTCCCGTGTGGCACCCCCTTGGCTGGTGAATAAATCAGTAAACCTAAACCCACAGGTCACAATCGTAAAATGCAAAGTAACGCATGACAGTCTTTGACTGAAAACTGATGTCGATCAGGCAATTTGAATGCCTTAGATAGAAAGTACCAGCTTTATTTACACATTATTCCCATAGCTGGTGGTTATAATCTAGATTAAAATGTTGAAATAAAAGAGAAGTAGGTTCAGAACCAACTCATTTACAGTGAATGATCAAAGGCACAAGCAGACTTTTTTACTCATTTCACTCTTATCTTAAATGCTGTCTTTTATGGCTATATTGGTTTGTTTCTTTTTCTTTTTCCTTTTTTGCCCACAATGATATATACTCACTGTGTACTTTATAGAAAAAGATCAGCACAAACTAGAATTTTGAGGTGTGATAAATGCTCTCTGCTTAGGGATTTAATGCTGTTCATCAATACTTGGGTGGAAAGGCAGTATCAACACAATATCAATTATGTGAGGACATAATTGAACCTTCAGCTAGGTACCAGGTTAGTATTTACAACCTTCGAGGACAAACCGACAATCCCCAAAGACTCCCGCGTTCCTTCACTTGCATGCCCTTGGCATTCTGTTACTGTGAAGTCCCGCTTTCCTTCCTCTCTGCTCAGGTTTAGCTTCACAGGGACACTGTAGCCTCGGGGATGCTTCCCAGAGCGGCCCAGTTCTTAAAGAATTTCAGTATTATCAGGTCAGTGGGGTGCCAGCCTTGAAACACAGCTCACGAACAACCAAAGATGTTTTTTAGCAAAAAGCTGTCGTGCAAGTGAATTAAGTCTGGGAAAATGACAGTAATAGCCATTTGCTTGATCCATTTTCTTATTCTCGAACAGCCAAGTTAAGCCAGGATCATGGTCAGTGGAAAGAGGTAATCTAAGAATCTCTAAATGTTTAGTGGCCAGTCAGAATGAGCTCCTCACGGTAATGTAAAGTTCAGATCGGTTGGCCTGTGGTCAGGGCTGTGGATGGAAAGTCCAAGTCTGTGCTTCTGTGCCTGACCCCATGAGAAAGGAGGCCTCTCTAGCTGCAGGTTTGATCATTAAACAACTCATTGCACATGAAAGCAATTAGTAACTGCAAGGTGCAGCAGTACGGTATTTATCTAATTACAATAATAAATGTCTGACTTTGCTGTCTTCCACTGATAAGCAGCCAAGACTTTGAGAATGACTTGCCTGTTTGAAGTTACTTGGCTTGGAGGTGGCAAGGTGGACCTCGCACCTAGCACAGGTGCAAGGCTCTAAGTTGACACAGTGTGGGCTCAGCAGTGGGACCATAGTGATGGCCAAGACAGATATGGGGTCCCTTGTCCTCTTGGATCTTCAGTCTGGCCCTAAACCCAGCGCTCCTCCAGTTAATCCCTATTTTTTCTTTTACTGACCAGAGGGAATAAGTTCTTTGTGAAATTTGTATTTGACTTTTATCAAAACCTAAATGTGTTTTCTGACATGTAGCTCTTTCAGTGATGTCTCAGCTGCCCCCTAGACTTCAGATTTCACTCAACAGGATATTTATTAATTTCCACTGTGGAGAGAGAGGTTGGATGCCTCTCAGCTTTCTTCTTGTTAATCAGAGGCTTGTTCCAGGAAACTATTTTCTCTCCTCTGCAAAAACCAAAGGGACATGATTCAGTAAAGGGAGCTGGTCTGGGGGGCAGGGCTGTGAGCCAGACACAGTCTTTGCACCCCTGGGTTCTCAGTCTGGTGGGGGAGGCTGACTGGGGATAGCTGGTGACAAGGGTGGGCACCAGGGGGACGGGCGGGGTGAAGCCTTGGCGGAGCACAAATGGAGAGTAGTTAATTCGGTTCCACGGGTTGAGGAAGGTGTAGAGACTTTTGAGCCGAGCCTTGCAAGGAAAGTGCAAGTTCAATCTACAGAGAAGAGAGCAAAGAGCATTCCATGGGGGAAGGGATATCATGAGCAAAAACGTGGAGACAGAAGAGAGCTGGTCCATTCCGGAAACTGCGGTACTTGAATGTGTTGTAACGCCTAAACATGCATAGGAATCACCTGGAGAGCTTGTTAAGGAACAGAATGCTGGGTTCCTGGTCCAGAATTCCTCATTCTTTAGGTCTAGGGTGGGGGCCAGAGAATTGGTCTCAGCCAGTTCCCAGATAATGCTGAAGTTAGATCTGGGAACCACCCAGCTAGGGCATGGGGCAGTGAGTTAGATGAGCTAGAAAAAAATGTTTTCTTGAAACTTTACTATCATTACAAAATGGATGATTCAGGGTTTTGTTTTGTTTTGTTTTGTTTTTTGGTTATTGTATTGTTTTTTGATTAGCCTCATTTACCAAGTGGGTGTGGCCTTGTGCCCCTGGTTGCTCTCTGGAAGTTTCTTATGTGGCTCTATCACCCCCACTCCCTTCCTGGCCAAGAAACCAGCCTTTTTCTTGTGTTTCATGTTTTAAAATAACTGCTGTTCAGCCAGCGTGGCCATTCTACCCACAGAGAGCTGAGCAGCCAACGTCATTTAGATGATGTTAGGAGCTGACCCAAACCAATTAGGAATGACTAGTATACTCAAGGGGTATGTATGTATTGGGGTTTTATTTTGTTGATCTGGACATAATGTTAAACTTTTCAACCAGTGTGTTTGGAATAGCTAGAACTCACACAATTGCAGAAAGTTCTTTCCCTGCCCTCAAAAAACATCTAGTCTTGTAGGCTGATGAAGCACACGTGAACTCAGGTTCTAGCCGAGGCAGCTGGTGCTGAGAGCAGTACGGGTGGTGGGAACCAGGGGTGAGAGAACTGAGGTTCACTTTTCACTGTCGTAGTCAGCACAGCTGGGCAGAGAGGAGGCGATGGTGGTTCATGCTGCCTTCTGCGGTTTCATGCCAGCAATTTTCAGCTATTTTCATCTCATGGCACACATAAACTAGTTACTACTAAACGCCTGTGGCACACCAAAAAGTATTTGTTTTGCTGATCTGACAAAACACTGGTATACTTTTGATTCACTTAAGCCGATGGATGGCTAGCGTGTTGGCAGTTGTCCTTTTCTTGTTGACACTATAAGGGAAAAGAGGCTGGTGCCCCTGACTACAAAGGCAGATACTGCAAGTTTTAAAAATTCTTGCGGCACACTGATTGAAAATTGCTATTTTATGCAGCTTTGTAACCCCTTTCAAAGGAGGGAGCATATGTACATAAAGAAAATAATGGGAGGACGGGGCATTCGAATTCAGCATTGCAGGATGGGCAGGTGCTCACCAGGTGGAGAGTGGTCAGTGGGGGTGTAATAGGGAGAGGCATTCCAGGCGGAGGGGCAACTGAACCTCCGAACGGAGCTGCAGTGGGGAAGTGCACCATCAGCCTGGGTGAGAACTCCGGTTCATTCTGGGAAGAACGGGGAGACGAGACTGAAAAGGGCAGGTGTGGGACATTTTAAACACGGGGTTGGGGGATTTGGGCTTATTCTGTAGGCAGTGTTGAGTTGTAGGCTTATCTTGGCTGGCCCCCACTGCCGGCTTCTTACCTGCAAACACACCAGAGGAGGAGAAGGAGCCACATTTTTTACAGTGCGTTGACCTAAAAATGCTTTTTCCTGGTTCTCGTTTTAATATGTGTATTTCAAAACTTGTAAAAAATTAATTCGCTGTTGAAGGCTTCTCTTTCAAAAATATGCAAAATATAGAAGAATAACCAATTTCAAATTCTGAATGACAAATTATAAAAATGAGACAAATGAATCACAAAAATAAATATGTGAATGAATGCATCACTAGGTTTAGTGATTCCAAATGTATTTGTTCTGGCTTGTTCTGTGAAGCAGGGGGTTTCAAACGTTAAACCTAAGGCTGTAAGTACAGTGTCCTGAGCAGATCCTCGCAGGATGACTTGGAGGGCTGCAAGATTCCAATAGCATTGTGGTCTCTCTTCAGAAGCACTCTAGCTATCAGTTAGAAAATTCTACTGGTGTAGTGCTGAAGAGCTTGTCTGGAGCTCAGAGGGCACAGAGGCCGGGGGGTTCCCCTCTGTTCATCTCTTAAGGGGAGTGCCTGCAGGTGGGGAAGTCATTTGTGTCTCACTGGAGATGTGGAGAATCTTCCACGTGTGTTTCCTGAAAAGTATCCTGTGCTGAGAACTACACTGTGGTGGGAAAAGAAAAAAAGGGTGGATTTCTAAGTAGAAGTCGTCACCTGGGTGCTGCCGTTGTCAGCTGATGTCAGAAGAGGCCACAGTGAGTGGGACAGCGGTGACGACTCACCCCCTTTGCCCAAGGTCCGCAGCTGAGAGGTTCCAGGGGTGGGAGAACCTCCCAGTCATTCAGGCTGTGGGAACCGTGGCTGTTGTAGTTTGTTCTATTTTGTGTGGATTAAATAAGATAAGATGTGTAAGTAGAAAGATACCGGACACGTTTTAGGTAAAAGTCTTCTCCTACTAAGATTGATTCTGTTCTGAGTTCTTCTGTGCGCATCCGGGGTCACCTAGGGCAGGACCATGTCTTTCTCACTCTGTAGCCCCATTGCCTGCTGCGTGGTGGGCACTTGTGAGCCACCGCCGAGGGGGTGGAAGATCAAGAGGGTTGAAGGAATGTGTGAAACTGTACCAATCCCCTCCTCACCTACAAACCTAATACTGGCTTCTACTTGCTTGTAGACTCAAGACTTACGATCTTCATATTTAAACTATTAACCCCTTTCTGTGTTTTACTGATAGTGAGTTTTGAGAGATACCCCAGCTTCATCCAAGAGACACTGCATAGCTTGAACTCAAAGTATAAGGATCTTTGTAGATTCCTACGCATTCTAAACTGTTGCATAAATAAATTAAATAATATGTAATAATAATGTTTTACATATAAATAATCCTTGTATGTAAAAGTGATTTCAGCTTTGAAATAAACTGAGGTTCTATTTCTCTCCAAGTATCTTTTATTGTTGTTTTAAGAGAAATCAGATTAGGAAAAACCAGAAGTTACTTTATTCTGCCTTAGGCTTTACTTTCGTAAATGTTAATAGTAATTCAGTTTTTGATTCGTAAAATTAGACTTGATTAACATGGGAAGGGGAAAGCTTCATCCCTTTCATTTTGAACAAAGTAGTTTTGATTTTAAAATTATTATGTTTCCTGTTAATATGCATCTCAAATATGTAAGATAAAAAAATTAAACTTTCTAAATTTTTACTGAAAGATTCTACTTATATGTGTTGTGCTGTGGGACACTTTTTATTGATGTATTTCTGCAAGGTTAGTACTACGTTTCTTGTAGGATTAGAATAGTAAATAATGGGAGAATGGAAAACATTGCAATTTTTTATTAATTCAGAAGCAATGACTACATTCTGAGATAGTGTACTGAAAGGGTACATAATGATAGACATTTTTGTAAATTAATTTATTAAATATCGGTGAGAATATTCTTTTGAATCTTATTTCACACCCTGCGGACCATTTAGGGAGGCATGATGTTACAGATGCTGCTCATCAGACCCTCTGTGTGCACAGGTTCCTTCCAGGCGTCGTGCCCTTGGACATGATACGCGGGTGTTCCCAAAGCAAGCAGCAAGGTTTCTCAGGGGCATTCAAGGCTTCATATCAACCAGACATTGTCAAAATCTTTGCCTTGAGTAGTTTGAAATGGTGTTCCATCAGTGTTCTTGGTGCACAGGATGTCATTGTTTTTAAAAATAACTTCATTGAGGTCTAGTTCACTCACTTCAAGTGTACAGTTTTAGAATCTTTTTTATCACCCTGTATCCATTAGCACTCATTCCTCATTTCTTACTGCGCCTCTCCTTCACCCTGTCCAGGCTATGACACATCTAATTTCTGTCCATAAATTTGCATATTCTTGAAGTTTTGTATATATGGATCATACAGTATGTGGCCTTTTGTGTCTGGCTTATTGCACTTAGCATAGTGTTTTCAAGCTTTCTTCATGTCGTAGCATCAACACTTCACTCTCTATGGCTGACTAATGTTCCAGTGCCTAGATCTACCACATTTTACTTACGCATTCATCAGCTGATGGACATTTGAGTTATTTCCACATTTTGGCCATTATGAATAATGCTGTTATGAGATTTGTGAACCAGTGATTTTGGGGCATACCTTTTTATTTGTCTTGTGCATATACCTAGAAGTGAAGTTGCTAGGTCATATGGTAACTCAATGTGTAACATTTTTAGGAACTGCTAGACTCTTTGTCAATGTGACTGCACCATTTTACATCCCACCAGCCGTGTGTGAAGGTTCCAGGTTCTCCATATCCTCATCAGCACTTATTATCATCTGTCTTTTTGATTAAGGCCATCTCAGAGGGTGTGAGGTGGTCTCTCATTGTGGTGACTTTTTTTTGTATTAAACTTTATATTTTTGAACTATTTCAATTAACAGAAATTCAGCAGATAGTAAGTCCTGTGGCCCCCACACTGACACAGTTTACCTGTCAGTGCCGTTTCACATTAGCATGGTGTGTTTGTTACAATTAGTGAACCAGTATTATTATAGCATTCTTAACTAAGGTGCATAGTTTATTCGTATTTTCCTAGTTTTGAACTTAAAGCCCTTTTTCTATTCCAGGATCCCATTTATGATGTATTACATTTACTTGCCATTTCTCTGGAGGCTTCTCTTGGCTGTGACAGTTCTCAGACTGTCCTCGTTTTTTTTCTTTAATGACCTGGAGAATTTTGAGGAGTAGTGAACTTTGTAGTAGATACGTTATAGAATGTCCCTCTTTTGGAATTTGTCTCGTTTTTCTTTTTTTCCTTATGAATAGGCTGTGGTGACACTGGTTTTGACTATGAAAAAAACTAGTGCAGTTTACTTGAAGTATAAAAATATACAGTCACAGAATTGGAAATGAGCAGAAGCGTACTTAAGAAATTCTTCGGAATTTAAACAATTCAGTTATTTCTGGAAGATGACCAGATATTTAACTCAAGATGTATTTTCATAGCAAGGACTTGATCATAATTGACGATGATCAGATTAAGTAGTAGAGTTTATTTTTGGGACTGTCACTACATAGTATCTAATCTAAGGTTAAAGGCAAAGATATATTTTTCACTGCTTTATGTAACTGGGAATATTGTTTTGCTTGTAATAAAACATCAAGTTGATAGAAATTCAGATTCAGAAGAATTCCATGGCATTGAGGCAGCAAGAGTCTAACACATAGTGAGGACTTCCAGCTACATCAGTTCCACTAGTCTTCACAACTGCCTTGTGAAGGGGGAGAAACTGAGGCTCGGAGAGTCGGGGGGGGGGGTCCTTACACAGCTGTCAGAGGTTGAGCCGAGAATTGAACCTTGGACTGTGGAAGTTTGTAGCCTGCTGTCTGTCAAGATCCGGGGTTTCCAGTGGTTTTAAATCAGGAATGTATCGAGGGACATAGGCTTGAGTCCTTATCTTACTGGACATTTTTACCACCCGCCGGCAGAGATGGCACCTCTGTGGAATCAGTGTGGTGAAGAGCGTATTGTTGATTGCCAACAAAGGAAAACCGCACCAGCTGTATCCAGGGCACTGTAACATCGTGTCTGCCTGTGGAGTAGTGACCCCCGTGCCACATGTGGCTCCTGGAAATGCAGCCCAGGGGTCGTAAGTCAGGAAAGGAACTAGGTGGGTGGACCTCAACAAGGCTTGTCAGGGATTACAACTCAGTGGATGTCACTCAGAGCAGCTGTCAGTCAGATCTGAAGTTCTTTGGATAAGTGAGTGGCATAAAAGATTTGGTTTTTAACTTTTACCTTTGAGTCAAATTAAATGTGGTAATAATCTGTAAATGCACATGAACTGAAATAATAATGCTGCACAGATGCCTGCCTGTCTGAAGAAGGTTTGGAAAATTTCCCTGCTTGTGCAGCTAATCCTTGTAAATAGCCCAAGATAGTTGATCACCGACAGCTAGAAGGTTTGTTTCTGCTCAGACTTTCTTTAGAAGTCAGGATAGAGTAGGGTATGTTGCGGTAGCAAATTAATGCTGAAATCTTCCTTGATTTCTTGTTCACATAAATGTCAGCGTGCACTGGCTGTTCTTCATGCAGCTGTTCTATATGCGCTGTCTCAGAGAAACAAGTTGCTGTGGTTTTGTTTTTACATGGGGCTTCCAAATTGTCTTAGCAAGGAAGGGGAGCTCCAGGATCACACTGAAAGAACCTGGCCTGGAGAGGTGGCAATCACTTGTGCTCAGAGCCCATTGGCTGGAACAAATCACATGGCCCCACTGGAAGTGAAGGAGAACACATGGCTATTCAGTGAGCCCACCTTCTTTGGAGCAAGGTAACTGGTTAGTTTGCAAAACAAAAATAAAACACAAAAACAGTTCCAGTAAAGACAGAAAAGTGTACTGAAATGTTTAGTAATTAATTAAATTAAATCAGACGGAGGACTGTGATTTCATCTCCAAAATAAATATTCTCCAGTTCCATCAACTTGCCTTGTCGGAAATGGCCTACATTAGAACTGTCACCAGGCTGATAGCTTTCCTCTGGAAACGAGCTGTCACTGTACTTCCTTACAAAGGAGGCTCCCTAGGTGGAAGGCCCCACTCTGGATGTTGTCTGCGGAGCATAGGTCCAGTGAGACCTAATATTTACTGTGATTTGGAGTCTCGCGCGCGCGCGCACACACACACACACACAATTTAAGACATGGCAAACCTTTTCAGCAGCCACTTCTAGAAATAAGGCTGTGTGTGTGTGTGTTTTGTATAAATGCTTTTTCCAAACTCATTTTCTTCAGGTGTATTTTCGTGATGCCATTATTTTTGTAAGAGTATGCTACCGGAGAATGCAGAACTCGTCCTCAGTTTGTCCTCAGGATGTGCCCTTTCCCATTCTCTTCGGTGTGCCCCAAATTCCACCATTAGAATGAGAGGGTAACAAAGACCCTGTGTGGGTTGCATGGACAGGAGCATCCTCTCTGGCACTGTGTTTGAAAAACTCGATTACTGGAAAACAACTATCTTTTGTGCATGTGAGTAGCCCCACCTCAGGCTCCTTATGCTGATACCATATTCTTTCATTACATATTTACTGAACGCGATTTTGGGCCAGGCACTGAGCTGTGCCCCAGCAGTGTTTGCCCTCATAGGAACAGCAGTCTAGACCGAGGGTTGGCAGACTTTTTCTGTGAAGAGCCAGACAATAAGTGTTCTAGGCTTTGTGGGCCCTATGGTCTCTGTCTCAGCTGTGGAACTCTCCTCTTGAGTGTCAGAAGTAGCCATAAACAACCCATAAGTGAATGAGCATGGCTGTGTTCCAGTAAGCTTCATTTATGAGCATTAAAATTAAAATTGTAATTTCTTATAATTTTTACAAGTCACAAACTATCATTCTTTTGAGTTTTTTTCAACTGTTGAAATATGCAAAGACCATTTCCAGTTCACAGGCAGTGTGCGAGCAGGCAGTGGGCCAGGTTCGGGCTGTAGGCCGGGTTTGCCAAGCCCTGTTCTAGAACCAGCTCTGTACGGTTTTATTCTCACAATGAGATAGTGAAGTGCGTTAATGATTACTTATATTATTCGAGTTCAGTGTTTAAATATAATTAACTTCATCCAGGTCTTTCTTCAACAAATAACTCTTCCATTAGTTATTGGTGAATGTCATTTCTGCAAATTATGTATTTTACATAATATATAAATTTTAACATACAATATACAAATTGTTATATTATGCAAAATACATGCTATACAAGTGCTCACACATACCTTACTGTGGAAGGCCACTAATTTTATGAAAATCAAAAATTACAAATATTTCAAATAATACCTAACATCTCTTGGCCACTTCCTATATGTTAGGTCTTTTTCTAAGCCCTTTGCTGTTCATTTTAATTAATCTTTCCCAAAACTCTATGAAGTTGATATTATCATCATCATCTTCATTTTTTGCTATGAAAAAAAA